>ML498825.1:39009-95338 GCA_005239535.1 Nicotiana rustica
GGTCGATGCAGTTTTACCCGATAGGTCGGGATCGATATCCACACGGAGTTAATATTGGTTGGGAGTTGGGTTTCTACCTAATCTAGTTGTGCGTGTTGTTTCTAATTTCACTTATAACCATGGTTGGGACTGTTTCTATTCTAATTTTATACTAGTGAATGATAAAGAGTAATCTAACTACAATATTTTTGTGAGAGTTTTTCCAGTGATAAAAGGCACTAGGGAAGTGACTTCCGCCTAGGCGTGTATCTAATGGGGTCGAGAGTCTAGGACTAGCCTGTCATGATTGGGGTCGTGATATAACCTTCACAGATAAATACTCACTCTATACCTCTGGTAGTTTGAGTGACTTTTCCCGATTGGGATTTCTCAAGCCCAAATGGGTGTTCAAGCAGTGCAAGTAAAACTGGCTCAAGTCGGGTATTACTATCTCTAGGTTTAACCCTTTAATTGGGGCTATCAATCACTTGAATTCACCCGAATTCCTTGTTAGCCTACTTTTCCTTGAATTAGTCCCTCGTTCTCAAGAAGATCCTAAGGCAAGTCACGAATCAGTACTTGTAACCACCAATTCTACAATTAAAGCATGAAATAAGCTAAATATCACTAGCCCATAAACAATTAAGCCCTAAAACTCAAGACCCACTAAATACCAACGCTAAGGTTGGGTCACAACCGTAAGTGTGGGGTCTAGCTATTCATAATAATGGTAGAAATCAAGGATGGAGATATAATATAAGCCATAAAATTCAAATACAAGAATAAAATCTAAATATAGAAGCTAACACTACTCTAAAATTACTCAAAATAGTAAAGTATGATTGTTCACGTGTTCCCTGATAAATAAAGTTAACCTAAAAATGTGAAAATGATCTATTTATACACAGCTGAGTTTTCTGGACAAAAATTCCCCTACGGAGGTTTCCCTGGCAGCGTAAAAATGGGCGCCTCAACACTTGGACTTTCGCGTTGGCAATAACGAGCGTGGACCGCATTTATTCAAATCTGGGCTTCGACTGGACTAAATTTCACAGACAGCGTAAATACATTTGTGTCTGCGATGGCTTTGCAGTTATCTGAAATCACTGTTTAACACCCCCAACACCTGCCCGTGCTACCACAACCCTGTTGAGTAGATTAGCTTGATCAAATATGAAGATTTATTCTTTTATCCATATAATAAGCTCAGGATCCAGTTATAGCACTTGAAATTTCTCTACCATGCCTAGTTCCAATATATAAACACCGTATAATCTACCACACGAGGTACCAAAACATGACTGCATACTTTTGCTGAATTTAGCGCCATACACAGCATAATTCATCATCGAACCACCATGACATTCCCTCAACCTTAACAACAAAAATTCCAAGAATTTTATGCTGTCAATGCACCTTACAATATATATACATACATCCTGTTATAATCCTAATGATACCACCACAACGGAGGAGATGTGTAGAAATTCATAACCAACTGCAGAGTTAATAAATCACTGAATACCCATATTGACTAGAATAATCACCTCATTACGAACCAAATAATGGTAACTGTCCTTTATTGTATTTCACATAATCTTATCACACTGATCTCTGATCCAATAATCTCGTCTCACCCAGTATGAACTGCTCAGACAACAAATCACCCCGAACATGACCAACAGTCTCACAGGATACCACAACGCACCAATAGGCCATAACTCGAACATGATACATAGAGGAATAACTCTGGAAGGGACTACTCGACTCACGCAACTAATATGAACTTTCTCAGGAAATAGGAAGTAAAACACAAGAAAATAAATATAGGAACCTTACTCAACATCACACTTTTGCAGCGTGCAACCTGATCCAAATAACATACCCGTGGCGACGTGCCACCCGATCCACACATAAAATTCACATAAGGAAATATATACGGAGCTGAATTGCTCAGTGTCACAAAATACTGAATATCGATCATAAGCACGCTAAGTGCATAATACCATCCTGGGGAGACTGATAAATCCATATGCTACAAAACTCAAGCACAACTNGAGCTGAATTGCTCAGTGTCACAAAATACTGAATATCGATCATAAGCACGCTAAGTGCATAATACCATCCTGGGGAGACTGATTAATCCATATTCTACAAAACTCAAGCACAACTGAGGTGCGATATATATATATATATATACACTCTGGATCTCAAGAGCTATCCTGGTCACATAACATCCCCACTGTGCGGGACCTGAACATATAGTAAATTATCAAGTCGTTTCACAACTCACATGGAACAATCATAATATCCCATGAATTTGACGAAGACGGAACAACATCTGTTGTTCTAATACCTTTCCATGAAAAATCATTGTACTGAAATGAACATGCCTTGCTCATACAGAGCCCATAATCATATTTAAATCCATCCACAAACATCGAGTCTACCTTGCTCGCAACAAACTACGCTAATAGCTTTTACCTGGGTCCATATTAACCCACTCCCTCTTATAATACACAAGAACAAACAATCATAGCCGGGACAAACACCCCACAATGCGCAATCAACTGAACTGGACGCCTTCCAGGCATAAATTCTCAAATAAGCAATGTTGCACTTCCTTATACTTAGATAAATATTCAACCAATCAGGTGACTACATGTCACACTTATATAATCTTCCTGCGGTCATGCTTCCACAACCTTCCACACAAGGAAACAAGTCTGCATATCCACCACTAGCCACACTAACGCTGTAAGACAAATCAAGAACCCATGACTAGGGTACAATGCCTCTTCCACCAAATATCGACCTCAGATGACACTGAAGATAGCACCAGCTCATTCTGAACTTTCAAATAACTTTTTCTTGCTCATCTGAGCTCATGACATGCTTGTTAACACCGAACCGCAAATCTCGATTCTTACTCCCAGTTACGCACTGTTTACTGCACCTAACATGCCAATATGAGATAGCGTCAGAATTCCATCATAACTTCTGAACCACCAATAGGGTGAACACTTCATCATATAGAAACCTTTTAGTTACCTCAACTCAAAAGAACCACCACAACACACGAGTGAACTCCCATAACCACAATACATGCAAATCCTCAAGTAGTAGTCTGAACCATCATAAACCTTCCAGGATCCGCCAACTCCTGACAGGACATAATACTTGAATGCTTCCAAATAAAATCTATTGTGACGGACGACATGCCTCGTATACACCGGCACAAACAACATGCATAACTTAATCACATCGAAGGAACTGGTCACAGCCGTAAATGTGCCATTTCAACCATGGGTAAACAATCTATCTTCTTTTAATCATCTTAAATTCCCTCATGAATAATAGTAACTTCTTTAAACTCATAGCAACTCAATCCTCACTCATCCCGAGTGACCTTAATTCACGAGACCATGCTGCCTAAATCCCGCAACCCGTCTCATACCCTCCTGATAATATTTGTACAGCCCAGAGTTTATTTCTCCCACTCCTCCAATACTAACCTGCATGCTGAAATTAACATGGAGCACTCCAACCATTTTCACTTTCTCAGGAATTATACTGCAAAAGCTCGGCTCTTAATCATACTGTTGCGTGAAACCTTTAAACGCCGCATTCTTATCTTTTGAATTCACTTGGACCACTATTGAGAGTCACCCACTCTGCCTGGCCCCGAATACAAGCAAGTCCAAGGCTCTTCTAGCACATGAACACCCTTTTCAATGAAGCATGTGACTGAGTAACTACCCTTATAATTCGCCTATGCATTAAGCATAAATTTTGTATCTTCCAAAGCCTAACCCTGGTCCAATAGGGCCAACTTTTGCACACATTCATCAAATCCCATGCACGATCACTATTTTACTCCTTTCCCCTTAGCTGAAAATAACTTGCCAACACACCGACAATCTGCAACCCTATGAAAACACAATCCTGCAACCCAACTGCAGGTGGTGGAACTCCCCCACATAGCCCAAAGCTACTCCTTGCGCCACTCTAGACACTGACAAGATCCTTTCTCCTTTGTTAACATGATCTTGCTCAACCAATCTGTCCAATTCTTCCAAATTCTCCTGTTAGCACTCCCTAAATACTCGAGTTCCTTATCATCATTCACACATTCTGCCTCCTGCCGAATAGCCACTAAAATCCCTCACAAAAACTTGCCAACCACACGACTGCTAACCTACTCATAGGAGATAACCCACCTATGGAAATCACCAACTGACACCTTCCAACGACGCTTTACAACACACCCTGTACAACATCAATATCCTATCCTAAGCATGTTCCCATTCACCAAATTTACCTGTCTGTCCCCTTCTCATGGACATCTACTAAATGTGCGACAATATCTTCTATTTCAAACCAATGCTCCCGCTCCCCCAGTTTGCGACTGCTCGACTTCCGATTCTTACACATGGCCTCCTAGAAATGGAACCACCGCCTAGCCTCAATTCAATATCATTCTCTATAGCTCTTAAACCAATAGATCACCACGACTTCAAACTCTCCGAAGATCATCTTTTTCTAACTGCCTTCATTATCAACGCTTATCCGATACTGAACCACCGCACCTCATAGTCTCTGCCAACCGCATTCTTCAATACTTATTCACAATACTCTTTCTTTATGCACCCGAAGAAACCATGGAAATGACGAACTTAACACAATCCATTCGATCAAGGACGACGATAACACATACAGGTGATTACTCCACCTTACTTGAAAACACCATTTCTTACTACTTTATCAACCCCAACCAGACCATTCATAATCCAAATTCCTTTTCTCTGCTGGAACTAAAATACCAAAATCTCGAAATCACACTCCGAGAAGACCTCCCTTCAGACCATTCACCAGGACCCAACATATGGGCAAGCATTCTATCATCATATCGACATCACGGGATAACCAATCATAAACATCATCACAACCTGAGCATAACCTCAAAGCTCTCAAAAACACAGCTACTGAGCTGAAACAACATATTACCTTCCCCAGGGCAGCAATAGTAGCCTCAATCAACATCGTAGGGAGAAATATCCCGCACCGCACCCATAGCACCATTTCAATTCTTCAAGTTCCTGATTCATAGCAAGCGCGTCGCGACGCGTAATATTGAGTAGGAATAAACATAGTCATAAGCCTCAAAGGAATCGAATCGCACGATGATGAATCAAGAAGGGAATTACTCCTAACAACCATGTAGCCTCTTGAAGATAAGTAAAGACGTCTCTGTACCGATCCGCAAGACTCTACCAGACTCTCTCATGACTCGTGAGACCTAAGGGAACCTAGTGGTCGGATACCATATTTTCACGACCCAAAATTTATTGAGGTCGTGATGGCGCCGGACACCACCGTCAGGCAAGACAATCATTACTTAGTTGAAATAGATTCATGTTTTAACATTTTTGAAATCATTATATTTAACTTGTTACGTAATAACTAAACAAATTTTGTTAAGTAAATACAATGGTTTTAATATTCTATTTTTTTTTATAAAATACATCCCATACACATCCAAGAACCCGGTGCCTCAAGTACATGAGCAATTTCGATGAATTTTACAATTTCTATAAAGCTTGTCCGAAATACAAGTGGACAAGGAAATAAAAACAATGTAATACAATACGAGGGAGAGTCTATCATCTGCGAATCGCTTCCGGATGATGCAGCACGCCTAAGTCTCCAAACCAGCTACATCGCTATAAAGATACCTGTGTAATAAAAATGCACAGCAAGTGCAACATGATTACAAAAAACACGTGTACTCAGTAAGTCGCCCGCCTAACCTCACAGAGGTAGTGACGAGAGGTGGAATTAGACACTTTCTAGAGGTTAATTTAGTGTATTCAAGTATGACACTAAGCACGATTACCATAGGCAATTTATTAAAATCATGAATAAATAATACCAACTCCTTCAACATTTAACACTTTAAATCTTCGTGCGTCAAATGGTGCCTAGGGTTCTTGGAGGAGTGTCACTATATTTTTCGTACTTCGGGTATTGGGGCGACTAGAGAGATTGCTTTAGTCACGTCTCAGGTTCAGAGTAATTGGTTGATCCGTTGTGGCAGCATATGAGTTGAGGGTAACGTAGCAGAGTTAGCTTCACTAGCGTGGAGTCAGTTTCGGAGATGTTTTGAGGGAGGTTGCACCTCAATTCCTTCAAGATGTATGGCACGCAGTGTTTGAGCAGTTGCGGCAGGGCGCTGTTTCACTATTGGAGCATGTCGTTAGATTCAGTGAGTTGGCCAGACATGCACTTCGCTTGGTTGCTTCAGTTAGAATATGAGTCTGTGGAGTCATTTGGGAGATTCAGGCATGATATTCGATTCACCGGGACTCGAGAGTTAAAGTAGGGTGCCTCATTTCAGCAGGCAGTAGGGATCGCTCGCCAGTTAGAGAGCACGTGGGACCGGGAGCGAAAGGATAGACAAGTCAGGGAGAGAGTTCAGGGAGGCAATGAGGCCTCATCGATCGGAGGAATCTACCGGTCCGTATTCTAGAGGCAAGGTACGACACGATAGAAGTTTTGTGGGTCAACCAGTTTAGTTTGCATTACCAGCTTCGTATGGGATTTCAGGTACTCATGGGTCTTAAAGGATTCGTATTGTGTGTTTTTCCACAGCCATGTCGGTAGAGAGATTGTTTTTCAGCGTGGAGATATTAGCCACAGGGTGAGAGATTTTTCCAGGATTCAGGTAGGTGTGTGGTAGCAGGGTATTTATGTGAGTAGAGCGCGCCTAAGAAGGGGAGACCCGACCCATTATTGTGTTTCGTATAGTAAAATAGAGGCCGTTGTGCCAGATATCATCACAAGGTATGTTTTGATGTGTTACAAAGGAGCAGCAGTTGTATGTCATTATAGTTCTGTTGGTCGGGACTAGCCTCCCTTATTTGTTGTTTCATTTATGAGTAAGTTTCATGTTTTGCACTCTATTTTGTGTTTTCTCCTGTTGGGAGATTCTGAGTAATAGCCCGTTTCTATCGTTGTTTTATTCATTCTTGATAGTAGCGAAACCGATAGTGAGTCCTTTTTGTTCTTTGTGGTAAGCTTTATGTGATGTTCCAAAATATTTTGCTTACGAGTTGTGATTTGATACTCCATCGAGATGTGAGTTTAGTTAGCGTTATGATTTTATTAGCTGAGATGAAGTAGTGGAGCAATATTCAATTGGTGTGATATATTTCGGTATTTGATTAAGAGTTGAGGATGAGGTCCTCGTGATATTTGTGATTCGATATGTTTGGACCGGGCTGAGTACCGCAGTGGAAATTTTATTAGAATGGTATCCTTGTGATTTGTTAATATGCTTTGCTTCTACCTTGTTATATTGCTTTTTGTAAGTCGGTATTGATAAAGACTTGTGCCTATGGGATTATTTTAAAATTCCTTTATATGTTTCTATTTTCATATTTAGTCATTTCGTTATGGGTTTCTTTAGTTTAGTTTGCGGGATGTGTGCTAGGTAGTGGTAGTTTTGGCTCGATGTTTCGGGTGCCTAATAATGAGGTCTTCATGTTTGTTGCATCATTATAAGTACTACGTGGCTTGGAACTAGAGTTCTTTCAGATGAGGGGCTTATTGCCAATGTTGAGTTAATTTCGGACAACTATTGTGACCACAAGTGTTATTTAAGCGTATATGTGATGTGCTATATTGTGTGGTCGTGCCTTATGGGTGTAGTCATGAGTTGATGCATCTGGTTGATTCTAATGCCGGGTATGGATTTAGAAAAGGGTCTTTTGTAAATAAGTAGAGGGTGAGAAATAGAGGTATGAGGGTTATCGGTGGTGATGTGAAGGATATGTTGTGGTTGTGATTGTTTCATCGGGCTTATGTGAGTTGGTGTGATGTGGGATCACCCGCGGTTATGTGTTGGAAGTATACAATCAGTGATTGGATGAGTTCAAAGTGAATATTGGCATGTTCGAGGACGAACGTTTGTTTAAGAGGAGGAGATTGTGATGACCCAAAAGGTCATCCCGTATAATTTTAGATAAATATGTGTTCCAAGGCCGTGAAAGCCTCCTTTATCTCACCTCGATACGTGTGCACAGCTCGGGTGTGTAACCAGGAAGGCGCTAAGTGGAAAATCGATAAAATGATGATTTTGTATAAATTATTTCAGTAAAGTTGAATTTTGTCAACATTTTTGGTAAATGGACCCGGACCCGTGATTACATAGTCCCAGAAGGTCCGTAGGAAAATATGGGACTTGGACGTATGTGCGGAATCAAATTTCGAGGTGCCAAGTCCGAGAAATAAATTTTTGAAGAAAATTGTTTTCTTAAAATGAGGTTTGATGTGAAACCTGTGATACCGGACCCGTATTATGGTTCCGGAGCCTGGAATAGGTTCAATATGTCTATTATGTGTTATCTATGAAATTTTGTGAAAAACGGACATAGTTTGACGTGATTCAGATCATAAATGCAAAAAATTCAAGTTTAAGAAGTTTTGAGAATTTCTATAGATTTTGAGGTTTAATTCGATGTTTATGATATTATTTTTTTTAATTAATTGCACGAACAAGTCCGTAGGATATTTTTGAGGTTGGGTGCAAATTTGTTTAGAGCCCCGAGGGCTCCGGTGAGTTTCGGGTAGGTGTCGGAGTGAAAAACTTAGGAAAAATCTGGTGTTTTAGCAATTTTCTTGTGTCAGGTGTTTTACTCTATGTGATCGCATAGGTATAGGTGCGATCACATATCTTTGAGAAGGGGGATGGGTAGATACCCTGTGCGACCGCATGTGCACGTTCGCGATCTCATAGGGTGGGGTTAGTAATACTGTGCGATCGCAGGGTCTCTTTCGCGATCGCAATGCCTTAGAACTCAGCTCTCTATGCGATCACAACTCCTTCTTCGCGATCACATAGACCAAAAAGTGCCCAGTTATTTAAATGCCCAAATTAGAATGCTCATTACGGGATTTTGACATTTTCACTACCTTCTTCTTCTCCACACCTCCTTGGGCGAATTTTGAAGAACTCATTTCACCATAACCTCTTAGGTAAGTGATTCTAACATTGTTTTCTTCCATTTTTTCATCAATATATATTAGATTCTATGCCTAAAAACATGAAATCTGGGGTAGAAATTGGGATTTTGGGTAGAGTTATGGATTTTTGATTATTTGGGAATTTGACCTCGTTTTGAGGTCGGATTTCAAACCAAATTGTATATTGAATTACGTAAAATTTGTCGGATTTCGAGGTGCGGGCCCGGGGGTCGACTTTTGGGTCGATTTTATAATTTTGTAAAGATTGAAACTTTATTGTTCGGAATAGTTCCTTATAGGTTTTATGTGTATTTTGAAGTTGTTGTAGTTGATTTTGAGCCGTCCGGAGGTCTTTTCGCCCGAGAAGTCAAATTTTGAGTACGTTGTCATCTTTGAGGTAAGTATCTCACCTAACCTTGTGTGGGGGAACTACCCCTTAGGATTGATTCTTCCTTGTTGATTGTAGTCAGAGTATGCGAGGTGACGAGTGTGTACTCGAACTTATTTGCAATTAGATTGGCCTTTTAGGATTCATGGGTTCTTATATTATCTATATATGATTTCTAATTGTTACATTTGAATCCTTGGTTGTTAATTTCATCCCTTCATGTTTAAATAAGAATTATTTGTTTTCGGATTCCTTCGTTGGCTATTTGACCTTACTTTACTTAACTGAATATTCTACTTCTATCATCACCATGCTATATTTTCTTCCTACCTTGCGTAATTGACTATAATTAGTGCCATCTAGCCTTATAGTTGATTAGCCGTAGTTGGAACATCTATTCGTTGGAGTCAAGCGTACCCATGAGTCTTACATTGTTATTTATATGACTATTCCCTTAAGTGCTACTTAGGTTTAGTTGTTAGAAAATTATGGTACTGGTATTTCCTTGATGTTGCCTATTACTAGACCTTTGTTGAAGTTGAGTTTAGTCTGTGAAAGTTAACTGGTTAGGTGTGATTGGTTATAGTTGTTTCCCTTGCCGGGATTGTGTGGTTTCTCTTATTATTCCGTTGTTGATGATGTTGTTTGCCTTCTTGAATCCCTTGACGGGATGTTATGGTTTCTATTACTGTATATACTATTAATGATATTGTTTGTATTGTTGACTCCCTTGCCGGGATATTGTTATTTATTGTTCATCTTATTGATGTTCCTTTCCAAATTGTTGTCTTGATATTGTTTGGGTGAGGAAGAGTGTGAAGGTGATGATGTTCCTTGTTTATGTTATTTAGCACGAGGGGACACTTCGTGCCATGTTTATGTTATTTAGCACGAAGGTATACCCCGTGACATGTTTATGTTATGTAGCACGAGGGGACATTCCATGCCATGAGGGGACATTCCGTGCCATGTTTATGTTATTTACCACGAGGGGACATTCTATTCCATGTTTATATTATTTAGCACGAGGCGACATTCCGTGCCATGTTTATATTATTTAGCACGAGGGGATATTCTTTGTCGTGTTTATGTTATTTAGCAGGAGGGGACATTCCGTGTTGTGTGTATGTTATTTAGCACGAGGGGACATTCCGTGCCGTATTTATGTTATTTAGCACAAGGGGACATTCCGTGACATGTTTATGTTATTTAGCACGAGGGGACATTCCGTGCCATGTTTATGTTATTTAGCACGAGGGGACATTTCATGCCATGTTTATGTTATTTAGAACGAGTGGACATTCCGTGTCGTGTTTATGTTATTTTAGCACGAGGGGACATTCTGTGCCGTATTTATACATTATTATTTCCGTTGTTCCTGTTTGCTATTTAATGCACTTGTTTAAGAGTTAATATTCCATTGTGTTAATTTGGATATTCATACCGATCTCTTACTGCATTTATTGACAATACTTGATGTTCCTCCTGTACGGTATGGAAAGGTAAGTTACGGACTGAGTTCTGACAGATTTATCTTGAGGAAATTATGATTTCGACATTTTATTGAAAAGTATTACTGAAAAGCAACGGTTTCGAAATTATTATATTTGAATTAATTTGACATCAAAGATATGTTTTAAAAGAACTAGCCTTGCCAAAATGATATTTGGGAGTCAGTTATTGAGAAAGCATCTTTGGGAAGTTTCGTATTTTGAAAGAAACTATGTTTATGTAATTCTCTCTTTTAAATATACCTATATCTACTTTTGGAAAAATATTATTTTCAGGTATTATAACTTATAGGTGTGGTCGGAATTGAATTTCGGAAAGTTTAGAGTTGATTTGGAAAGAAAATTCTCATTTCAGGAGCCTTAATTTGGAATAATCAACTATGATTGGAATCTGGAGTAAACGACCTCCGAATCGGGATTTGAAGGTTCCAACAGGTTCGTATGATGATTTCGGACTTGGGCATATGTCCGGATCGGGTTTTGGATAACCCGAGAACGTTTCGGCGTATATTATGGAAGTTAGCATTTTAGAAAAATTTCATAGATTTGGGGCAAGTGGATTTTAGTGTTGTTGATGTCTGTTTGGGATTCCCAGTATGGGAATAGCTTCTATGGTGATTCTGGAGTTGGGAGCACGATCAGAAGTGAATTCGGATGTCCGGAGGTCATTTTGAAGTCATTCGGCTAAGGATAGATTGAAGGTATTTGAGAAATCCGATCGGAAGTGGAAATTTTGATATCAAAGTCAGAATGTGATTCCGAAAGTTGGAGCAGGTCCGTAATGTGAAATGTGAGTTGTGTGCAAAATTTTTGGTCAATCGGACGTGATTTGATAGATTTCGGCATCAGATGTCGAAGTTGGAAATTTCTAAGTTCATAAAGTTGGGATTTGGGTGAAATTTGTGGTTTCGATGTTGTTTGATGTGATTTGAGGCCTTGAGAATGTCCGCAATATGTTTTGGAACGGGTTGGTATAGTTCGACAGGGCCCGAGGGGGCCTCGGGTGGATTCCGGGTGGTTAACGGATCAAGTTGAAAGTTTGACGAAGGTTGGAATTACTGTCATCTGGTGTGACCGCACCTCCGTGGATTTGGCCGCAGGTGCGGCTTTGGCGCCGCATGTGCGAGAATGAACTGGCTTTTCTGGGATCGTAGGTGTGATGGAATTTCCGCACCTGTGAAGGCACAGATGCGGTTAATGGGTCGCAGGTGCGGATCCGGCTGGAGAAGAAGGAAACCGCATGTGCGGGCTCTTGGGCGCACCTGCGAAAAACCAGGTGTGAGGGCTGGATCGCAGGTGCGAAAATTGGCCTGGGCAGAATGTTTTAAAACAAGGATTCTTGGTTCATTTTCTTCATTTCTTCTTTGGCTAAGGCGATCTTGGGAGGCTTCAAAGAGAGGATTCCTTCATGCATTGTCAAGGTAAGTAAATTCCTCCCGTTTCTAAGTTAAATACAAGATTATATGCATGGATAAGGCATGGAAATTGATTGGAAATTTAGATAATCTTAAAAAACCTAGAAAATGGAATTTTGGATTCATAGGCACGAATTGAGCATGAATATTTGAGTATATTGTATATTTGAGCTAGTGGAGCTATGGGTAGATTTTCTCTTCGAGAAATTTCGGATTTCGGGCATGTGGGCCCGAGGGTATTTTGGTCATTTCACTGAGGGGGTTGGGAAAGTATATAATTTGAATTTGTTGTGAGTATTATGATGAATTTTCATTGTTTATCCCGTTATGTGGTAGTTTTGGGGCGTTGTGCATCCATGTGAGTTGTCGGAACGGCTTGGAAGCAGGTTATGGGACTTCGGAGCGAGGTAAGTCTCCTTTCTAACTTTGTGAGGGGGAATTGTCCCCCTAGGTGAACTAATTAAGTATACGCACAAGGTGACGGGAGTCCGTGCGTAGCTACTATTATTTCATGTCCGGGTAGCCTAGGACCCACTAGCATGTCTTACATGTTGTACCTGTGATCTTGTCTTTAATATTAGAATGCTAATATAATCGAAATTGTAATCGAATGACTAAGGAAGATTAGAGTTTATTTTCTTAATCATCTAAAAAGAGAATTGATTTTCCTTCGCGGGTAATTGTACTTCCAGATAAGGTTGTACTATTAAACATTATAAAAACTTGGCAAGTGAATTTCGAGACAAGGATTTAAATACTATTTTGTGGTTTTAAAAGAGAGATCGGTCATTTACTTTAGTATTTGTGTTCCCGCCGTATTCGGGGTGGATTGTTGATTTTGCATGTCTGCATGTGACCGCTTCACAATTTACATTCCGCGAGCGGAGTGTTATTTCCCCAACTCTCATGGGAGTGGGTCGTACGCCACAGCGGATTTAAAATGCACTTTTGGTACGGGGCGTTCGATCATCGGCAGTGCATAGACATGATTATTGTATTGAGAGATACACTTATGGGACGGACGGTTTGATCCTCGGCTGTGCACAAAGATGATTATTATATTGAGAGATGCACTTTTGGTACGGGCCGTTTGATCCTCGGCAGTGCATGGAGATGATTATTATATTAAGAGATGCACTTTTGGTACGGGTCGTTCGATCCTCGGCAGTGCATAGACATAAGTATTTTACTAAGAGGTGCACTTTTGTTACGGGACGTTCGATCCTCGGCAGTGCACAAATTTTATTATTATGACGGCTTAGGTCGGTTGTCCTTATCCCGTATGCGCATGCTAAATTGTTAAATGTTTTTAATGATTTTTTAACTGATATGATATTTGGGGGAAAATAATGAAGTAATTGTTTATTTATGATATTTGGGGGAAAACAAAGAGGAAATTGTCTATTCAAGATATTTGGAAAAATAATGAGAAAGTGGTATCCGTTTGTTTACTTCCAGTATTTACTTGGATTTCAGTGCCTTATATACACGGTTCTTTACTACCTTTACATGCCTATCGTGTTCATCTTATAATGTTAATTAATTTGCTGGCCCTTAGTGAGTGTCTAATTCGACCTCTCGTCACTACCTCTATAAGGTTAGGCGGGCGACTTACTGAGTACATGTTGGTTTTGCACTCATGCTACACGTGATGTGCATATTATTGCACAGATACTTTCATAGCAATGTGGAGGATTCGGAGACTCAGGCGAGCTTCATCATTCAGAGGCGATCCGCAACTGACAGAGTCTCCCTCGTACTGTATTTATTTTCATTTTTTTAATTCCCTTGTCCGATTTGTATTTTGAATAGGCCTTGTGATGATTGTATAAGTTCTTAGAAATTGCTCATGTACTTGTGACACCTGTTCTAGGATGTGTTGGGATATATTGTAGTATTTAAACCATCGTTTTAATTAACAGATTTTATTTGGTTAAAATGTAATAAAGTGAAAGGAAATGTTTTTTCCATAATTGTTAAAACTAGAAATTTATTTTATTTAATTAATGATTGGTATAGCCTGACAATGATGTCCAGCGCCATCACGACCTTATGGATTTTGGGTCGTGACATCTTCCATACTAAAATGATTTTATTTGCAAAAGATTTTCATATGAACTGTTGTTTACAGATTTCCACAAGTTTATGTATTTTAATGGCGAAGGCCCGATGTGAATAAACCGACGTAGAGATGAGTTATTGGTGTTCTTTATTGTATTGTGTTTCCTTTCGGTTTGGCTTGTTTTGTTGTCAATCATTCCTTGTATTTTTGTGCTGTTTCATGATTGATTTCAGTAATTTCCTTCCGCTTTATACTATCATTGTTGTAAATTATTCCGTGAAATCTTAGATAGAAGTAACGTTCGGTCATTTCTTCATTCATGTTATTTATCTTTTAAACGAGTGGTGTCTTGACTAGTCCACCGAGGTTAGGCTTGATACTTACTGGACACCGCTGTGGTGTGCTCATACTACACTTCTGTGCATTTTTGTTTGCATAGATCAATGTTTTGGTTGTTAGTAGCTGTGCGGATGATTTATGAGGAGACTCAAGGTAACCTGTTGCTTCGTTCGCAGGCTTCGGAGTCACCTTCCTACTTATTTCAACTGTACTTACTTATTTCTAAACAGTTGTAATTAGATTTGGTAGAAAGATTTCATAGAGCTTATGACTTGTATTTACCGGGTTTTGGAGAAAATGTATACTTACTCAAGATTTCTATTATCGAGATTGTTAAAGTTTTTTTATTATTGTTATCGTGGTTAAATGTTAGGCTTACCGAGCCCTTAAGACTAGCTGCCATCACGGTACCCAACGGAGTGAAATTTGGGTCGTGACAATAATGGGGTAAACAAAAATAACCCAAAACCTCCCGGCAAGGGAGTACAGTGGAATTAATACCATCGCGGCAAGGGTAAACAACTATGTTCAATATCACTTAGTACATAACTTCACATAAAAATCTTCAACTAAAAATTAATACTCAACAATACTCAATATCAAGGAATTTCCACCAACATGGATATCTATAAGGTGAAATTCAAATATTACTTACGAAAAATCACATAAATCACAATATTCGACTCACGGGCATACTTGACACCAACGTATAGGTACTTGTCACCTCACATATACATTGAACATGATATTCACACATAGAAAATAGGACACAACACCTATTCCCTCAAGCTAAGGTTAAGCCAAACACTTACCTTGGATTCCACGTCCAAACTCAGGCCTCGATTACCGCTTTCCCTTTTGAATTTTACTACAATTCACTTGTATCTAGACATATTCAACTCAATAACATTAATAAGTGCCAAACAATTCCATCCCAACGCTTAATTATAGGTTTTACATCATTCTTCCCAAAAAGTCAAAAATCGACCTTGTGCCCCTTGGTCAAAACACGAGGTTCGGACCAAAACCTGATCACCCATTCACCCACGAGCCCGAATAGGTAATTAGTTTCGAAATCCGACCTCAAAACAAGGTCTAGATTCCAATTATTCAAAAAGCCCTAACTCTACCCAAATCCCAATTTTTCTACCCTTCAGAACATGATTTAGTCCTAGAAATCTAATGGGATTTAATGGAAAATGAAGAAAATGAGATTAAGAACACGAACCTATGATTTGATGATGAAATTCCTCATCAAGAATCTCCCAAGGTCGGATTCTTTGGAAGGAGAAATGAATTTATGGTTATTTCCCATTTTTTATTATGTTTTAAACCCATGGGCAGACCCTCTACGCGGTCGCGAGGAGTCTGCCGCGTTCGGTGAGCATTGAGGCCAAAATACCTACGTGATCGGGATAAGCTTCTCGCAATCGCAAAGGTATATCCCCCCCTGACCACCGCGTTCGCGGGCCTGGGACCGCGTTCGCGAAGAACAACCTAAAGACTCCCCCAACCCTCTCCAGTACACTACGCGATCACGCCCAAGACCATGTGATCGCGTAGAAGAAACCCTTCCCCAGCCCAGCTTGTGCACCGCGATTGCGTGGGTTTTACTGCGATTGCAAAAAGTAAATCCTAGGACACCATAAAAAACAACTCACACGAGATTTTTTGTAAGTCCGAAACACTCTGATACCTATCAGAAACTCACCTGATCCCTCGGGTCTCCAAACCAAACATGCACATTACCCCAAAAACATCCTTCGAATTTACTCGGGCGATCAAATTGCCAAATTAACATCTTAAACAACGAATTTAGCATATAAATCAAAGAAAAACCCCAAAAGTTTCAAAGTTTCAAATTTTACAAATATCGATCCGAATCACATCAAACGACCTCCGTTTCATATAAAGTTTTACAGACACAACTCAAATATCATATTGAACCTATACCGGGATCCGGAACGAAAATATGGGCCCGATACCATAAATTTCAAATATAACCAAATTTTCAAGAACTCTTAATTATCAGTAAATTAATTTGTTTCAAAAATTCATTTCTCGAGCATGGGACCTCAGAATTCGATTCCTGGCATACGCCCAAGTCTCATATTTTCCTACGGGCCCTCCTGGACCGCTGAATCACGGGTCCGTGTCTGTTTACCCAAAATGTTGACCGAAATCAACGTAAATTTAATATTAAGGCCAATTTAGAATTTAATTCTCCTCAGTTTTCCAGACATAAACTTCCCGGGCTGCGCACACAAAACGAAGTGAGGTAAAAGGAGTTTTTTAAGGCCTCGAAACAGAGTTTTGACTTATAAAATAAGGGATGACTTTTTGTTTCATCAAAATTATATTACACCCCCATAATTTCTGGTGTTATCGCGGTTTTGCGCTAATAGGCCATGCGTGCGCCTGGTTTTCAAGAGCGATCTAAAATTTTTTGCCATAAGTTCCATAGGAGAAGCCCCATTCCACACTCATATCGGTCCATCATTAAGTGTATTCTGCAGCGCAGTACACCAGCTATAAAAGGCTATGGATTATATGATTAAGAGTTCAATAACTCAGCCTCATATTCCTTGGAGTCTTTCACTATACACAACACCATAGGAAGAGAAATAATTTTATAGTGCATAATTAATGAACGAATGACTTGTTATTACCCATATGAACCTACTTCATAAGATCTCCAATCACATAGATTCGATTACTGTCATTGTTGATACATCTCAAATTGGAAAAACTCTCAACCCCTCAATGTTTCACTTATGAGTCAAAAGATCCGCCAAATCCTTTTTTGACTACACATAATATGTATAAAAAATTTTATCTTTAAGCAATTTCTTTATCACACTATATCTCAAGAGTATTTGTCTACTCTCCCATTGAAAGATTTATTTTCTTACAATGGCTATTGCGCCTCGGCAATCACAATTCATCAACACAAATATTGTCGGCTTAATTCCTAGTAGAATATTCACCAAGAGGTTGCTTAATTGCCCTTATTGCCAGGCAATTTCAATACCATAACACCTCACCAAAGGGTGGTCACACAATCACTAGTGATCTTTTTATAATCTGAATCAAAGATTCAATATCATCATTGCATCCTTCCAATACAATGGAAATTCACATACAAAATACTAACTCATAGTATTTCTTAAGTAAGGCATAAAATCATCTCAAATGAAATAAAACTTGACTTTTGTACAAGTGCCTTTTGAAAAATCTTTCAACACATAAGAATTTATTTTCATTGTGTATCTACCATAGTGAAGCATCAAAATAATTTTTTTTAAATATTGAAGTAACTTTAACTTCTACAAAAATATCCCAAATCAGCAGGAAACAAATCATAAATCAACAATTTCTTCATCACCCAAATGACTAAGAGATCCGGAATGAAATAAATTTTTAGAGCAAAAAATACAACATATTTTTTTTATCTATTGATATATTTCTGCCACAACAAATCTCAATTTTGTAAGGCTTCATTATAATAATTATAATAAATATTTTTCCTCATTATTCCCCTTATGATCATGCAGCATAACCGTTGGCAATACATTCTTCACCCCCTCACTTTCAAAAATTTCAGATCATTAAGGAGATAATTTTTTCACAACTCATAAGGAGTTCCATTTTATAAGTAACAAGATAATAACATAGCTTCAACGAAAATATTTTATCTCCAAATTAGAAAATATGTATGTCCAGAGATATCAAATTCATGACAAAAAGGTCATCAACCTTTTAAATAGTATATAAATGTAAATACCATTTATTCTCGTGATCTCAAGCAACATAAACAAATTTTCCTTTTAACATGTCAGGAAATTCTACAACNAGATATCAAATTCATGACAAAAAGGTCATCAACCTTTTAAATAGTATATAAATGTAAATACCAATTATTCTCGTGATCTGAAGCAACATAAACAAATTTTCCTTTTAACATGTCAGGAAATTGTACAACTACCGAACTAAATAATATCATATTGCCTCTTCAAGATGTTAAATGAGAATATTTAAAACACTCTATATCAAGAGAACTACAAAGTCAGTGCAGTATCTTTCACTATGCAAAATGCACATACAAAATTTTAAGTATAAATTCACATCAACAAATAATGTAAAACTATAAAAACATCTAAAATTGAAAGGACGTTATAGGTATCATTCTGATGTCAAAATTTATCTGCCTATTATGTTCTCACGAGAATAATCATGAAAGAATAAATATTGAAGAGGTATATAGTAGTTCAATTATGCATACCTAACACTAAGATATAATGTTACGCAAAACATATCAAGTGAAAGATATTACCGTATCTCTTTAAAGTTCATCAAGATTCCATAAGTGGTATATTCCATAAGGCCATTCTTCAAACTTGAAGTGTAGGTCACATTTTCCAAATTAGAACAATAACTTGGAAAACATCAAATTTCATTCTGCATAATTAAGAAAATATGGAATTATCCTTAAGATTGTTGGAATACATTGGCTATGGAGAATAAGAATAAGCTTGAGGTGTGTCAAGGACATTGTTCTTTAGGCTATTTTGCCCACACAGTGATAAAAAATTAGGCGTATCCCTAGGATTCAACAAGCTCTTCTACTGGAATGGCCCAAAAGGTCATACCGTATATTTTTAGCTAAATTTGTGTTCGAAGGCCGTGAAAGCCTCCTTTTATCTCACCTCGATGTACGTGCATAGCCCGAACGTGTAGCCAGGAAGCCGTTAAGTGGACAATTGATAAAATGATGATTTTGTATTAGTTATTTCAGTAAAGTTGACTTTGGTCAAATTTTTTTGTAATTGTTATGGATAGACTCGGAGATTTTGGAGACTGAGTCAAGGGACGAGGACATCCTGGAGTAGGAGTTTACGCTGTTAAGATAAGTAACGGTTTTAATTCTTGCCTTCAAGGTATAAACCCGGAGAATTTGATCTCATGTGATTGTTTGGAGGTGATACCCACACTAGGTGACGGGCGTGTGGGTGTATACCTCGAGGGATTGAAACTTGGTTCGTCCCATGAGGCCTAATGACCATCATCTATGTTTAGGTATTTACTTGTTGTTGAACATGTCTGCCTTCATGTTAGAGATAATGTTGAGGCTTTATTCATCCCCACATCATTTGTACTCATTCATAGAAAGTATTGTACATGTTTACCTCAGTCTATATTATTTGCTAATATGTTGTGATAATTGATGTGGGTTTTGTCTTCTTATTTGTTGATGATGGTGAGGCTAGTGCGGTACATGATTGCGTTAGGCCGAGGTTCTGGTTTTGAGGATATTGATACCATAGCGCTTGAGTTGTCCGCGTAGCACGTGAGTTGACCGTGCGGGTCTAAGTATTGATACCATAGCGCGTGAGTTGTCTGCGTAGCATGTAAGTTGACCGTGTGGATCTATGTATTGATATTATGGCACGTGAGTTGTCCGTGCTTAACACTTGGGCTTTGGGAGCCTCTCCGGAGTCTGTACACACCCCTAGTGAGGACAGAGTGCTGAGTGTTGAGTGATGAGTGCGAGTTCTGAGTGATGGAGTGATATTTACTTTTGTTATAAATTTCTTTGTGGAATTTATTGATATATGGAATTTAGTTGGTTATTCATGTTTATTGTAAATTGTGAAAATAAATAATTGGATTGTTTTGCTTAGCTCTTCACTACTATTCAGTTCCTTAATTAGCTCTGTTACTACTGAGTCGGTTGTACTCATACTACACCTTGCACTTTATGTGCAGATCCAGGTGAGTTAGAGCGCGGCGATCGTTGAGTTGAAGCCGACTATCTTTGGAGACTGCAAAGTAGCTGCCAGCGTCCGTAGGACCTTGTCACTATTTTTACCATTTCTTCTTTTGAACAGTTAGACAGTTTATAAATCTTAGTTCATAGATTTAGACGCTCATGACTTAGTGACACCCCAATATTTGGGGCTCGTTCCGTAATCTATATTGTTATTATTTAGAGTTGATTTAGCTTATGAGAAATTCATATGTTGGTACTATTTTATTAAATTCTTAAAATCAATTAGTAGTAATATTTTGGGAAATAGGCTTGCTTTGTAACACGATAGACACCATCACGACCATGGTTAGATTTTGGGTCAGGACAAGGTGGTATCAGAGCATAGGTACAGTGGTCTCACGATTCATGAGTCAGTTTTGTAGAGTCTTGAGGATCGGTATGGAGACGTCTGTACTTGTCTTCGAGAAGCTGCAGAACCTTTAGGAAATTTCACATTCTTGGATTTTTATCGTGCGTTATGTGTATTCTAGTAACTGAACATCTGTTATTTCATTCTCTCATAGATGGTTAGGACTCGTGCTACCGGTCAGGAGGGACAGTCATCAGCTCGGGCAACGAGAGGCCGAGGTCACGGTAGAGGCCGTGGTAGGGGCAGAGATAACGCCGGCGTAGCAGCTCGGGGAGCACCTGCAGTTCCCCCAGTTTTCCCCAACCAGGATCCGGTCCCGGAGGTAGATATTCTGACGGGACCAGCCTAGGCACCCCTTGTGCCTATTGTTATTCCGGTCCTTCATGAGGACTTGGTCAAGATTCTGTCATTATGTACGAGCCTTGCTCAGGCGGCTTCAGCTACTACAACATCAGTGATTTCTCAGGCCGGGGGAGGCATTCAGACTCTCGCCGCCCACACATCTGAGCAGGTAGTTTAGGGACTTCAGACAACGGGGGCACCTCCAGCCCAACTTGTTGCAGTTGCTCAGGACTATGTAGCTCCCATGATGACAGAGAACGAGCATCGCAAATTGGAGAGGTTTCGGAGACTCCAACCTCTGTCATTTAGTGGTACGAAGAGTGAGGATGCATAGGGATTCTTATACAAGTGTCAGACGATGCTTCGGCCTACGGGTATTCTAGAGACCAGTGTGGTATCATTAACCACTTTCTAGTTTTCTAGGGCTGCACTTAATTTGTGGGAGGCTTACGAGAGACGTAGGCCGGTTGGCGCAGTGCCCCTTTCTTGGCAGTAGTTCTCCACTCTCTTTCAGGAGTAGTTTGTACCTCAGTCCCGCAGAGAGGAGCTGTGCAGGCAGTGTGAGCAGCTTCGTCAGAGTGAGATGTCTGTTACACAGTATGAGATGTGGTTCTCTTAGTTAGCTCGCCATGCGGTCGGTTTGGTTCCCACAGACCGAGAGAGGATCAGGAGGTTTGTAGATGGTCTCGGTTTTCAGCTTCGATTGCTTATGACTAGGGAGAGAGTATTTGGTTCTACCTTTGATAAGGTCGTCGACATTGCTCGACATATTGAGATGGTTGGAGGTCCAGAGGGGGCTGAGAGGGAAGCTAAGAGGCCTTGTAGTCAAGGTGGTTTCACCTGTGCTCCAAAGAGAGGTCAGTTTCAGCAGGGTCAGTCATCATTCGGTGCACTGCAAGCGTAGGGTATTCATCATGCTTCGTCAGCTCAAGTATCATCAAGTAATTCTTTTGGACATCGGGAGAAGGAGTTTCGCCGGAGGAAAGGTTGTTTCAAGTGTGGCGATTTAGGCCACATTGCGAGATATTGCCCTAGTCTATCGGGTGGGACTCCACAGCGGGATACTAGGCCGGTGGCACAAGCAGCATTTCCTCCACCACCCGTCCATCCAACTAAGGGTGGAGTTCAACCAACTAGGGGCGGAGCCCAGTCAGCTAGCGGTCGCCCAAGAGGGGGAGGCAGATAATGGGGTGGTCAGGCCCGTTTCTATGCCCTCCCAGCCATACCAGACTCTTTTGCTTCAGACGATGTGATTCCAGGTATGTTTTTAGACTCGTTCGAGGACGAACAATTCTTTAATAGGGGGAGGATGTAATGACCCCGCCAGTCTTTCCGAGAGTTATAGCCTTGTTTGCCCCATTCCTACTTCTTTATGTATTGTTCAGCTGTGTTGAGTTGTATCGGGCTGGTAGGTTTGGGTCCGGAGTAGTTTGGAGTGAAATCAGACACCTAGTATCTTAGTAAGAAAGCTAAGTTAGAAAAGTCAATCGCAAGTTGACTAATCAGTAAACGAATTCGGATTTGGATTTTTATGATTGAGTTAGCTTCATTAGGTGATTTTAGACTTAGGAATGCGTCCGGAATGTAATAACCCGTATTTTTTTTGTGGTATACCTATTAGTTGTGAAATGTGGAGAATTAATTTATTTATAATTAATAGTTCAAATACTAAGCTAGTGAAATTAAATTTATTATAATATACAAGATAGTGTATTAAAATAAGTGGCTAGTAGTTAATTTTGTAATTGTGCAAAAGACTATTAAAGAAAATGGAGTGGGCCAAGCCCATTCTCTTAAAATGGGTGCTGCCACGTTTGACCTAGGGATTTAAAATATTGGTTTCTTGGTTGATTAAGAGATAAAACAATACAGTGTAAATAGCATAAACAATGACAGCGGCAAGAATAGGTTGGAAATGAGTTAGTTGGATAGTTTAGTAGAGAGAATCTTTTGGCAGATAAACTAATTTATCAGTTATTGCATTGATTTTACTACAATGGTACATGTTCCATGTAATTGTAGAGAAGTTGATTATTGGAATTGATAGCATGCTGCGAAAAAGTATTTCCTATGTTAATAACAGTTTCGGTTTCTAGTTACTGTAATTAATAGATACAATGCTTCATGAATGATTAGGTAACAATGAGAAGATACATATTTATAGTAATGATAATTGAATATAATAGGTATAAAAAATACTAGTTTCAACGTGAGTGGACAATTAAATTTTTTCAAAATTTCAAAATGTTGGATTGATGAACCACTGTATCGTTCTTTTCTGTTCTATACTATAGGATTATTATTTCAGGACATCAATATTAGTATTGTTATGATTATGGATAGACTCGTAGATTTTGCAGACCGAGTCGAGGGACGAGGACGTCCCGGAGTATGATTTTACGCTATTAAGGTAAGCAACAGTTTTAACTCTAGCCTTGAGGGTATAAATCCAGAGAATTCGATATCATGTGATTGTTTGGAGGTGATACCCACGCTAGGTGACGGGCGTGTGGGTGTATACCTCGAGGGATTTAGACTTGGCCTGTCCTGTGAGGCCTAATGGCCATCATATGTTTTTACGTATTTACTTGTTGTTGAACTTGTCTGCCTTCATGTTAGGGATAATGTTGAGGCTTTATTCATCCTCACATCATTTGTACTCATTCATAGAAATTATTGTACATGTTTACCTCAGCCTATATTATTTGCTAATATGTTGTGATAATTGATGTGGGTTGTGTCTTCTTATTTGTTGATGATGGTTAGCCTACTGAGGTACATGATTGAGTGAGGCCGAGGGCCTGGTTATGAGGATATTTATACCATAGCGCATGAGTTGTCTGCGTAGCATCTGAGTTGACCGTGCGGATCCAAGTATTGATATTATGGTACGTGAGTTGTCTGTGCTTAGCGGTTGGGCTTTGGGAGCCCCTCCGGAGTCTATACACACCCCTAGTGAGCGCAGAGTGTTGAGTGTTTAGTGATGAGTGCGAATGCTGAGTGATGGAGTGATATTGCTTTCAGGTTGCATTTACTTTTGTTGTTGATGCATTTATCTGTTAAATTTCTTTGTGGAATTTACTGAGTTATGGAATTTAGCTGTTTATTCATGTTTATTGTAAATTGTGAAAATAAATAATTGGACTGTTTTGCTTAGCTCTTCACTACTAATCATTTCCTTAGTTATTTTTGTTACTATTGAGTCGATTCTACTCATACTACACCCTGCACTTTATGTGCAGATCCAAGTGTGTTAGAGCGCGGCGATCGTTGAGTTCAGGACGACTATCTTTGGATATTGCAAGGTAGCTGCCAGGGTTCGTAGGACCTTATCACTCCTTTTATCATTTCTTCTTTTGAACAGTTAGGTAGTTTATAAATATTAGTTCATAGATTTAGACGATCGTGACTTAGTGACACCCCGATATTTGGGGCTCGTGCCGTATTCTATATATTTAGAGTTCATTTAGTTTATGAGAAATACTGATGTTGGTATTGTTTTATTAAATTCTTAAAACCAATTAGTAGTAATATTTTGTTAAATAGGCTTGCCTCATAACACGATAGGTGGCATCACGACCATGGTTAGATTTTGGGTCGTGACAGAGGATATGATCGCAAGTGCGAAAATCGACCTGGGCAGAATGTTTTAAAACAAGGATTCTTGGTTCTTTTTTTTCATTTCTTCTTTGGCTTATGCGATATTGGGAGACTTCAAAGAGAGGATTCCTTCATGCAATATCAACGTAAGTAACTCCTTCAAACTCCTTCATGCCTCTAAGTTAAATACAAGATTATATGCACGGATTAGGCATGAAAATTGGAAAATCTTAAAGAAACCTAGAAAATGGAAATTTTGATTTTAGCCACGAATTTGAGCATGGAATGTAGAGTAAATTGTATATTTTAACTAAGGAGCTATGGGTGGATTTAATCTTCGAGAAATTTCGGATTCCGCGCGCGTGGGCCCGAGGGCATTTTGGTCATTTCACTAAGTAGGGTTGGAAAATCATGTAATTGTGAATTATTGCAAATATTAGAGTATATTTTCATTGGGTTGTCGTTGTTTGGATAGTTTTTGGGCGTTGTGTGTCCGTTTGGAATCATCGGAAGGGTTTGGAGGACGGTTATGGAAATTTCGGAGCGAGGTAAGTCTCCTTTCTAACTTTGTGAGGGGGAATTGTCCCCTACGTGAATTAATTAAGTATATTCTATTATCTCCGGGGGCTACGTATGCACGAGGTGACAGGAGGTCGTGCGTAGATACTATTATGCCATGTCCGGATAGTCTAGGACCCACTAGCATGCCTTATGTGTTGTACATGTGATCCTGCCTGTAATATTGAACTGCTAATGTAATCGAAATCGTAATTGAATATCTGAAGAAGACTAGAGTTCATTTTCTTAATCATCTAAAAAAATAATTGATTCCTCTTTGGATAATTGTATACCTGGTAGGGTTAATGGAATATCATTAAACTTGCCAAATGATTTTCAATACAAAAGAGTAAAAAACTATATCTCTTGTTAATTTAAGAAGAATTTTACCACTTTCCTGAGAAAACTTCTCTTTTGATAAAAATACGGATTTATTATGTTGATATGTGTATATATGAGCACCTTAGTCGCATGTATGATTCGCGAGCAGGATAGCCCTATTATTTGCATGTATAAACGCGTCGCATGATCGATTTACGAGCGAGGAAGATAGATGCATCTGTGGTTCAAGCTGTCCGACCCTTCGGCAGTACACAATTTATTATTGTTGTATGCGGCGTTCAACCCTCGGCATTGCTTGTGCATGATATTTTCTGCGTAGATGCTATGATTTTGCCTGATTACTGGCCTGGGATTTTAAGTTTTCAATTGAAATGACAGAAATTTAAAGTTATTAAAAGATTTTTGAAAAAGTTGTTCCTTCAGTTGATTAATTGTTATTTGATCAAATCACCCATGCTGATTAATTTTTATTAATATGGCGAAGATATAAAGTGTTAAATGAGAACGGAGATTGATAATGTTATCCCTGTTTTTAATAAATTCCCTAGGATAATCATTCTCAGTGTCACACATAAATATTCGAAATTGACTATTAGCAAGTGTCTAATTTTGACCTCTCGTCACTACCTCTCTGAGGTTAGGCGGGCGACTTACTGAGTACACGTTGTTTTTGTACTCATGCTACACTTTTTGTGCATTTTATTGGATAGGTACTTTCATAGAAATATGGAGGATACAAAGACTTAGGCGAGCTACATCATCCAGAGGCGATCCGCAGCTGACAGAGTCTCCCCCGTACTGTATTTATTTTTCATTTTTAATTTCCTTGTCCAATTTGTATTTCGGACATTCTTTGTAATGATTGTATAAATCCTTAAAAATTGCTCATGTACTTGTGACACCAGATTCTGGGATGTGTTTGGATATATTTGCTAAAGAGTAGTATTCAACCCATTATTTTTCGTAACAGATCTTTATTTGGTTAATATGTAATAAAGTGCAAGAAAATATTTTTCCTAAATGTTAAAACCTGAAATTTATTTCAATTAATTAATGATTTGGCTTGACTGACATTGATACCCGGCGCCATCACGACCTTAGGGATTTTTGGTCATGACAACATGGTATTAGAGCGCTAGGTTCCCTTGGGTCTCACGAGTCATGAGAAAGTCTAGTAGAGTCTTGTGGATCGGTACGGAGACGTCTGTACTTATCTTCAAGAGGCTATAGGGCTGTTAGGAGTACTTCCCTTATTTATTCCTCATCGTGCGATTTGATTCCTTTGAGGCTTATTCCTATGTTCATTCCTACTCAATCTTACGCGTCGCAAAGTGCTTGCTATGAATCAGGAATTTGAGGAATTGAAATGGTGCTACGGATGTAAGTCGAGATGTTTCCATGTGTAATTAGTTGGGGTTGTTGGTTTGGCCCTGCAAAAGAATAATACGTTGTTTCAGCTCAATAGATGTGTTTCTGAGATCCTTGAGGCTATGCTCACGTAGTGATGATGCTTGCGATTGGTTGTCGCGCGATGACGGTAGATGATAGAATGCTTGGTCGTATGTTGGTGGTGATGAATGGTTTGAATGGAGGTCTTCCCAAAGTGTGATTTAAAGATTTCGGTATTTTAGTTTTGCCGGAGGAAATGCATTTGGATTATGAATGTTCCGGTTGGGGTAGATAAATAGTAAGGCTTGGTGTCTTCAAGTGAGCTGGGATATGCACCTGTGATGTGAAGTCATCGTCATCGAATGGAATGTGTTAAGTGTATCGGTGCTATGGGTTTTTGATTGCGTGGGGTCAGACTATTGAGAAGAAATATTGAAGAATGCGGTTGACAGAGACCGTGAGGTGTGGTTGTTCAGTACCGGATAAGTGTTGATAATGAAGGCATCTACAGAAAGATGATCTTCGGAGAGTGTGAAGTAGTAGTGATCTGCTGGTTTAAGAGCTACAGAGAATGATCCTGAAGTGAGGCTAGGCAGTTGTTCCTTCTCTAGGAGGCTATGTGTAAGAAGCGGAAGTCGAGCATTCGCAAAATGGGGGGAGCGGCAGCATATCTTGGAATTTGAAGATATTGTCGCGATATTAATGGATGTCCATGAGGAGCAGACTGATTGTAAAGTTGGTAAATGAAGTAGGGCGTAGGATGGGGTATTGAAGTCGCAGAGAGCGTGCATTTCAGCATTGTTGGAAGGTGTCCGCGGGTTATTTCACAGGTGAGTTATCTCCTATGAATAGGTTAGCGGTGGCATGGTTGGCAGGTCTCTGTGAGGGGTTCTAGTGGCTATTCAGTAGGAGGCAGAATGTGTGGATGATGCTACAGAATTTGAGTATTCAGGGAGTGCTAGCAAGAGGGTTTGGAAGAATTGGACGGATTGTTTGAGCTATATCGCGTTATCGAAGGAAAAAGGATCTCGGCAGGGTCTAGAGTGGTGCAAGGAGTAGCTTTGGGCTAAGTGGGGGAGTCCCACCATATGCAGTTGTGTTGTAGGATTATGTTATCATTGGGTTACATATTGTCGGCGTGTTGTCAAGTTATTACAGCTAAGGGAAAGGAGTAAAATGGTGATTGTGCGTGGGATTTGATGAATGTGTGCAAAATTTGACCCCTGTTAGGCCAGGGTTAGGCTTTGGAAGATTCAAAATTTTGCTTAAGGCATAGGTGCGTTGTCAGGATAGTGACTCGGTCACGTGTTTCTTTGAAAGGGTTGTTCCTGTGCTAGAAGAACCTTGGAGTTGAGTGTATTCGGGTCCAGCCAGAGTGGGTGACTCTCAATAGCGGTCCTAGTGAGTTCAAAAGTCAGGAATGCAGCGTTTAAGGGTTTCAGGCAGCAGTATGATCGAGAATCGAGCTTTTGCAGAGTAATCTCTAAGAAAAAAGAGGATGGTTGGAATGTTCTATGATATGTTTTAGCAAGTATTGGAGGAGTGAGAGAAATAAACTTCGGATTGTAGGAAGATTATCAGAAGGGTATGAGACGGGTTGCGGGATTTAGGCAGCATAATCTCGTGAATCAAGGCCACTCGGGATGAGTGAGGGTTGAGTTTTCTATCAGTTGAAGGAAGTTGATATTATTCATGAGGCAATTGAATATTATTAAAAGCAAATAGATTGATTAGCCATGGGTGAAATGGCATATTTTCGGCAGTGATCAGCTCTTCCGATGTGATTAAGTTATGCAGGTGGTTTGTGTCAGTGTGTGTGTGGCTGGTCAGTCATCGTAACAGATTTCATGTGGGAGTATTTATGTGCTATGGCTTGTCAGGTGTAGGCGGATCCCAGAATGGTTATGGTGGTATAGACTACCACTTAAGGATTTGCATGTTGGGCGATTGTGGGAATTCACTCGTGTGTTGAGATGGTACTCTTTAATTGAGTTAAGAAAAAGGTTTCTATATGATGAAGTGTTCACCCTATTGGTGGTTCATAAGTTATAATGGAATTCTTGCGCTACCTCATATTGGCATGTTAGGTGCGAGAAGCAGTACATAACTGGGAGTAAGAATTGAGATTGCAGTCCGGTGTTAATAAGGAAGTCATGATCTCGGAAGAGCAAGAAAAAGTGATTTGAAAGTTAAGAGTAAGCTGGTGTTATCTTCAGTGTCACCTGAGATTGATATTCGGTGGAAGAGGCTTTGTACCCTAGTCATGGTTTCTTGATGTGTCTTGTTTCCTTGTGTGGAAGGTCGTGGAAGCATGACCGCGAAAAGATTGTATAAGTGTGACATGTAGTCACTTGATGGATTGAAGATTTGGACTGAGTATAAAGAAGTGCAATGTTGTGTATTTGAGATGTTATGCCTAAGAGGCGTTCAGTTCATCTTGTTATGGATTGTGGGGTGTTTGTCCCGGCTATGATGGTTGTTCTTGCATATTATGAGAGAAAGTGGGTTAATGTGGACCCAGGTAAAATCTATCAGCTTAGTTTGGTGCGAGCAAGGTAGACTCGATGTTTGTGGATGGATTTAAATATGATTATAGGCTCCGTATGAGCCAGGCATGTTCATTTCAGTAGAGCGGTTTTCATGGAAAGGTATTAGAACAGAGGATGTGTTCTGTCTTCATCAAATTCATGTGTTATTATGATTGTGACGTGTGAGTTGTGAAACGGATTGATAATTTCCTATGTGTTGAGGTCCCGCGTAGTGTGGATGTTATGTGAGCAGGATAGCTCTTGAGATGTAGAGTGTATATATATATATGTCACCTCACTTGTGCTTGACTTTTGTAGCCTACGACTTTATCAGTCTCCCCAGGATGGTACCATGCACTTAGCGTGCTTATGATCGATATTCAGTAATTTGTAATAGTGAGAAAATCAGCTCCGTATATATATCTTCTTATGTAAATTTTATGTGTGGAGTGGGTGGCATGTCCCCATAGGTATGTTATTCGGATCGGGTTGCACGCTGCAACAACGTGGTGTTGAGTTAGGTTCCTATAATTATTTTCTTGTGTTTTACTTCCTATTTTCTGCTAAGAGTTCATATTAGTTGCGTGAGTTGAATAGTCCCTTCCTGAGTCGTTTCTTATTATCATGTTCGAGTTATGGTCTATTAGCGCGATATGGTAACATGTTAGGATGTTGGTCATGTTTGGTGTGATTTGTTGTCTGAGCAGTTCATACTGGGTGAGACGAGATTATCGGATCAGGGATCAGTGCGATAAGGTTGTGAAGTGTATATTAAAGAACAAATACCATTATTCAGGTTCATAATGAAGTGATGATTCTAGTCAAGATAAGGTATTCAAGGATTTGTTAACTCTATAGTTGGGTATGAATTTCTGCACATTTCCGTTGTGGTGGTATCATCGGCATTATAGCAGGATGTATGTATATTTGGTATGAGCTGCATTGGGAGCACCAGATTCGTGAAATTTTGGCTACTAAGGTTCAGGGAGTGCCATTGTGGTCAGATGATGAGTTATGCGGTGCATGGTGCTAATTCAACAAAGGTATGCAGTCATGTTCTGGTATATCGTGTGGTGGTTGATACAGTGCTTATATATTGGAACTAGGCCTGGCAAGAGAAAATTCAAGTGTTGGAATTGGATTCCGAGCTTATTATATGGATAAAAGAAGATATCTTTAGATTTGATCAAGCTAATGTACTCAACTGGGTTGTGGTAGCACGGCCAGGTGCGCGAGGTGTTAAACAGTGATTTCTGATAACTCCAGAGCAGTTCTTGGCACATTCAAGGACGAATGCTGGTTTAAGTGGGAGAGAATGTAACGACCCGATCACTCGGTTTGAGCTCTAGCGAGTCGTTCAGTAATTTGAGGCTGCGAGCAGCTTCGTTTCAGTTATTATGACCCGTGGGCATGGTCAGAATTGAATTTCGGAAAGTTTAGAGTTGATTTGGAAAGAAAATTCTCATTTCAGAAGCCTTAGGTTGGAAGAATCAACTAAGATTTGAATTTTGAGGAAGCGACCTCCGAATCAGAATTAGAAAGTTTCTGCAGGTTCGTATGATGATTTTGGACTTGGGCGTATGTCCGGATTGGGTTTTGGATAACCCGGGAGTGTTTCGATGCATATTGTGGAAGTCAGCACAATTTGGGCTTGAAGTGCATTCAGAGTTTTGATGTACGTTTGGGATTCTGAGTCTGGGAATAGGTTCGTATGGTGATTCTGGAGTTAGGAGCACGATCAGAAGGGAATTTGGATGCCCGTAGGTCATTTTGAAGTCATTTGGCTAAAGATAGAAATTTTAAGATTTTTGAGAAATACGACCAAAAGTGGAAGTTTTGATACCAAGGTCGCAATATGATTACTGAAATTGGAGCATGTCCGTAATGTTGAATATGACTTGTGCGCAATATTTGAGGTCAATCGGACGTGATTTGATAGGTTTGAGCATCAGATGTAGAAGTTGGAAATTTCTAAGTTCAAAAAGTTGGGATTTCGGTGCGATTCGTGGTCTCGATGTTGTTTTATGTGATTTGAGGCCTCGATCAAGTCCGTGTTATTTTTAGGAACAGGGTGGTATGATTGGACAGGGTCCCGGGGGGCCTCGGGTTGATTCCGAGTGGTGAACGGATCAAGTGGAGAGATTGAAAAAGGCTGGAGGATGCTGTCATCTGGTGTGACTGCACCTACGAGAATTTGTCCGCAGGTGCGAGAGTGGGATGGCTTGGTTGGGATCGTAGGTGTGATGGAATTTCCGCACCTGTGAAGGCGCAGATGCGGGCAGTGGGTCGCAAGTGCGGATCTGGTTGGAGGAGAAGGAAGCTGCATGTGCGAGGATCTGATCGCATGTGCGAAAATCGGCCTGGCAGAATGTTTTAAAACAAGGATTCTTGGTTCATTTTCTTCATTTCTTCTTTGGCTTAGGCGATCTTGAGAGGCTTCAAAGAGAGGATTCCTTCATGCAATGTCAAGGTAAGTAACTCTTTCATGCCTCTAAGTTAAATAAAAGATTATATTCATGGATTAGGAACGAAAATTGGTAGGAAATTGAGAAATCTTAAAGAAACCTAGAAAATGGAAATTTGGATTTTTAGGCACGAATTTGAGCATGGAATGTAGAGTAAATTGTATATTTGAAATAGTGGAGATATGGGTAGATTTTATCTTTGAGAAATTTCGGATTCCGGACACGTGGACCCGAGGGCATTTTGGTCATTTCACTAAGCGGGGTTGGGAATTTATATAATTTTGAATTGTTGCAAATATTAGAGTATATTTTCATTGGATTGTCGTTGTTTGGATAGTTTTGGGGCGTTGTGTGTCCGTTTGGTGTCATCAGAAGGGCTTGGAGGCCGGTTATGGAAATTTCAGAGCGAGGTAAGTCTCCTTTCTAACTTTGTGAGAGAGAATTGTCCCCTAGTTGAATTAATTAAGTATATGCTATTATCTTCGGGGGCTACGTACGCACGAGGTGACGGGAGTCCGTGCGTAGCTACTATTATGCCATGTCCGGGTAGTCTAGGACCCACTAGCATGCCTTATGTGTTGTACCTGTGATCTTGCCTGTAATATTAAACTGCTAATATAATTGAAATCGTAATTGTATATCTAAAGAAGACTAGAGTTTATTTTCTTAATCATCAAAAAAGAGAATTGATTCCTCTGTGGATAATTGTATACCTGGTAGTGTTATATTATGGAATATCATTAAACTTGGCAAATGAGTTTCAAACAAAATATTTAAAAAACTATAGCTCGTGTTCTTTTAAGAAGAATTTTACCACTTTCCCGAGAAAACTGCATTCTTGATAAAAATACGGATTTATTATGTGGATATGTGTACATATGAGCACTTGAGTCGCAGGTATGATTCGCGAGCAGGCTAGCCTTATTATTTATATGTATAATCACGTCGCATGATCGATTCTGGAGCGGGGAAGATAGATGCATCTATGGTTCGAGCCGTCCGACCCTTCGGCAGTGCACAATTTATTATTGTTGGTCCGCACTGTTTGACCCTCGGCATTGCTTGCGCATGATATTTTTCTGCGTAGTTGCAATGTTTTTGCCGGATTACTGGCCTGTGATTTTAAGTTTTCAATTAAAATGACAGAAATTTCAAGTTATTAAAGGATTTTGGAAGTTGTTCCTTCAGTTGATTAATTGTTATTTGATCAAATCACCCATGTTGATTAATTGTTATTAATAGGACGAAGATATAAAGTGTTAAATGAGAACGGAGATTGATAATGTTATCCCTGCTTTTACTAAATTGCCTAGTATAATCATGCTTAGTGTCACGCTTAAATATTCGAAATTGACTATTAACAAGTGTCTAATTTTGGCCTCTCGTCACTACCTCTCTGACGTTAGGCGGGCGACTTACTGAATACACGTTGTTTTTGTACTCATGCTACACTTGTTGTGCATTACAGGTACTTTCATACCTTCTTCTTCTCCACACCTCCTTGGGAAAAGTTTGAAGAACTCCTCCACCATAACCTCTCAGGTAAGGGATTGTAACATTGTTTTCATCCATTTTTCTTCAATATCTATCAGATTCTAGGCCTAAAAACATGAAATCAAGGGTAGAAATTGGGATTTTGGGTAGAGTTAGGGATTTTTGTGGGAATTTGACCTCGTTTTGATGTCGGATTTCAAAACAAATTGTATATTCGGGCTCGTATCGAAATAGGTATTTCCTAAAATTTGTCGGGTTCCGAGGTGCGGGCCCGGGGGATTGACTTTTGGGTAGATTTTTATAATTCTGTAAAGATTGAAACTTTATTGTTCGGAATAGTTCCTTATTTATTTTATGTGTATTTCGAAGTTGTCTTAATTGATTTTGAGCCGTCCGGAGGTCTTTTCGCCCGAGAAGTCCAATTTTGAGTATCGGGTTGTGGTCTTTGAGGTCAGTATCTTGCTAACCTTGTACGGGGGAACTACCCCTTAGGATTGAGTCTTCCTTGTTGACTGTAGTCCGAGTATGCGAGGTGACGCGTGTGTACTCGGGCTTATTTTTCAATTAGATTAGCCTTTTAGGATTCGTGGGTTCTTATATTATCTATGTATGATTTGTAATTCTTACATTTGAATCCTTGGTTGTTAATTTCGTCCCTTTTGATGCGAATCTATAATTTATGGTTCAATATGTTATATGTTCTACATTGTATGTGCGTTAACGTTAAAAATGCACTTTTTATGTGCATAATATAATCTATTTCATGTGTAGGTGAGTTGGAGTGGGAACCGAGCTAAATGGATGCAAATACATCGAAAATACGCTCAAGAGGCGAGGAGGAGTGTACCGGGCTATAGCCGGGCGCTAGAGCCCAAACGCCTGACCCTGCCTAGCGTTAGCCAGGCGTTAGAGCTGAAACGCCAGCCTTAGCCTGGCGTTAGCCAGACGATTTTAAGTGTTTCCCGGTTGAAATAGAAGTCTCCTACACGTTTAGGGGTTGTGCAAAACATATAAATAGAAGTCACCAGAATGAATATTTTCCTTGGTGATGGTTTTATTGGGGGGGTGGCATTGGCGGTGTAGGCGACGCTGATGGTAATCCTCTCGCAAATTCCTGCAATGCTTGGCTCACATACTCTACAATCATTTGCTTTACATGATCATGTTCCATAGTTTGATCATTATTACCATGGTTGTTATTGGATCTTTCTGGGGATTGTTCCCTTGAACCACGTGGGGTTCCTGAAGGTGATGGAACTGGGGTTCCACTTCTTTGCTGGCTGTTGTCGTTAGGGTTTGACATAATTCAAAGGATATCACTTGGAAATTAAACAAAGATTATCAGATTCCTGGTAACGGAACCAATTTGTTTAACCAAAGATTATACCCTTTGAGTAAAGCTTATTTTAAGATGAATACGGGTTACTGATAATCGAGATAATGAAAAAATGAATAATAGACAATATTACAGAAATAAAAGATCGAAGTTGATTGTATTTCGAGAATCAGATGCCTTTACAAGTTGTATTCCCCTCCCTTATATAAGAGATTCTTATAACGTACGACTTCTGCTATGGTTACTCATTAATGACTAATTATGACATTAATGAGGCATTACAAAGGATAACGGTAAATAGGGGTTCAGTTACATAACGTTCGAGTAATCAATTGTGGGTTCGTGAATCTGCCCGTAGCTTTGTCTAGATTCATTCTGATCGTGTCTCTCTCCCGTTTTGATCAAATTGGACTTCTTGTGACTGATAAGTTCGTGGGTTTACTGAACCGTGTCTCTTTGTACCGTACCTCTTCAAAGAGTTATTTCCATCTATCGTGTTTTCTCATGTCCACGTGACTAGCTGAGTTGTCAAAAGCTGGCTTATGTGTGAAACTCTTTTTTACTAATACAGATAGTCCCCACACTTACCACATATGTAACGATTAATATTTGGTAAGTGGATATTCATTATTGGCGGGGATATTTTGTCGACGCTTTTCCTTGAATCATTGTATTCTTCTCTGTACCATAAGCGTCGTTTGTCACTACCATTTAATGCTCATACCATGTGTCGTTTTCGGATTGGTTCTATATTTACTCAGAACCTTTTAGGGCTTTTTGCGGCTGTGCCAGTCCTTAAGTGACATCTTCAGTTATGACTTTTAATCATTATTTTCCTTTTTCATCATGTTTGATGGCTGTCTTCAAGTATAAATACATGATTTCTTTTCTTTGCTTGCACGAAACACTTTTCTACTTCTGTTTTCTATAAAAAAAAACTTTCTTCTTTGCCTTTGTAAACATTTCTTCTTCAAACAAACCTCAAAGAGTAATAGACATTGAAAGCTTAGCGCCATCTTCTGCTCCGACTAGCAGTCAGGAGGGTGGTAGACTTAGAAGTCTAGGATCCACTCCTTCGAGGGGCTCTTATTCTTCTCAAATAGTTCCTTCTTCTTCCACTAGATCTCCAGTTATTTTGAGATTTAGGGTTTCTCAGTCTTCGTCTAGAGGTAGAGGCGAACGCCTTCGTGAATCTGGAGTCGATGAAATTTTCTCTACTGAGTGTGTTTTCGCTAGAGATAGTCATGTTCTTGTAGATCATTCTTCTTCTCTTGATAGTGTGGAAAGACACCCAACCCTTATAACTGAGGGTCAGTTTTCCCTTGTTCGAAGGGAGTGCTCATCGAAACCTGACTTTCCTGTCTATATTACAAATAGTAATCAAATAATAACGTCTTACAAGATGGGATATTCTTTTGTTTATACTTATCTCTTCACTTTAGGGTTTAGACCCCCCATTGACCCAGTTATAATTGAGTTTTGTCGTTTTTGGCGAGTTGTCGTATGCCTTAGGAGTTTAGCTTCTTTAGCCTAGGTTCCTCTTACCTTCAACCATATTATTCACTTCTAATCTCCTACCTTATTTCGTGAAGGGGTTTTTACTCTGACTGCTAGGAGCAAAAGAGTGTTAGTAACCCCTAGAGACGACAAGGATAGGGGTAGGCACCTTCGTTATGTTGTTGTACCCACTGCTGGTTTAGTGGTAGAAGAAAATCTTCCCTTCCCTGAGAAGTGGAATCCCGCACGTGAGTATGCTTTAGCTCACATTTACATTTTCTCGTTTTGACTTGAGATGTTTTATTTAACACCGTGTCTGTTTATTTTTCTCCTTTCAGCAATCATGAATACTGTCGAGAATGTCTCTAGTATTTCGTATTGGGTAGAAAAACTATAATCTGTTGCTCCTTCTAAAGAAATATCCTGGAAGTACCTCGCTGGGAGGTACAGTTGGGAAGTAAAGACCCACGGTAAGTGAAGCTTTTGTTCTTTCTTCTTTCCTTACTCGAGTCTTTTTTCCTTATGTCGTTTAACTTTTTTCCCTTTTTAATAGGATTCTCTACTGTGGGGTGTCTGCTTCCTTTATCCCGAAGATGTCCTTAGCTCAAGCCCAGGAAATTATCGTTGGTTCATCTTCCTCGAAGAGGAAGATTAGTGAATCTCATTCCATGGAAGAAGAGGAAGAGGGTGCTTTAGTGCATAGGCCACGGAGAAGGCGAATGGTTTTAGATGACAAGGTTGCTTCCTCAACCTTGCCTTCTGTGTATGTGCTTGAGCCCCCTATCTTTGATGATGTTCCACATTCCCCTATTCACGGTGGTATTGATCTCGCTCCTGATGACGTCCCTTTGTCTATTGTCTCTCCTGCTTCTTTGAGAGAAGAAATTTCTTCTATTACTTTGGCTATCTCAACTTTTGTCGCTGCTCTACCTGTAACTTCTTCAACTCTTCAACTTTCCGTGACTGCTCCTTTGTCCATGGCTTCTCCAGCTCCTCAACCTTCTGTGCATGTTGATGTTCCATCTATACTTGCTTCTATGCCTTCCGTTAGGGAAGTAGGGTCTTCCAGCAGAGAGATGCGGCAGGTGGTAATAGAGGTTGCAGTTGAGGGAAACCTTTTCAAGAAGACGGGTGATCCTGAAGTGTGGATCAAGCCTTTAATAGGTCCCACTGAAAAAGCAAAGCTATCTAGCCACGATGCTCTTACATGGGAAAATGAGGTCGTGCATACTTCTTTGAAGGTATTGTGTAAGTTAACCTCTTTCACTCTCGTATATGGAATTTACCATATCTAACTGGTTTACTTCTTATAAATTAACGTCATAGGCATGGAGCTTAGGAAGAGGATTTCAAACACAGACCAAGAGACAAGAGAGTTGCAGGCAGAAGTTGATAATTGGAAAGCACAGTATGACAGCTTAAGGATTGACATGGACTCCTTAGAAGAAGAGAGGAGTACCTTGAAATGGCATATGGGACTTATGGCAGCAGAGCTAGCAGTTGAGCGGGCTTCTTGCAGTCAAGCTGACAAAGACAAGATTGTTCTGGAGTCTTTATTTGCGGAACAGCTGTCCCATGCCTCAGAGGAGATTAAAGACTTAAAGAACTTACTGGGGCAGAAGGAAGAATACTCAGGCGAGCTCGTGCAATCACTCCCTCGTACTCAAGAAGATCTTCAAAGGGCTTTAGACAAAGGTCAAGCTTTAGAGGAGTCGATTGTTCCATTAAGGGCCGCTCATGAAGCTGCGGAGGCGGAGAAGGAGGGCTGAGAGCTGAACTTCAAGTGTGGGCACAAGATTATGAAGATTTGGAAGAGGTGGCTGCTGTCGATGTGAGCTGGGCATATATGAATTCTCACCTTGACACATTGATGAAGATGAGTCAAGAGGGTTTTGACCTTAGTGCTGAAATAGCAAAGCTAAGAAAGCCATGGAGAAGGCTGAACAGGGTCATAACCTCTCTTCACCTGATGGTGAGATTCCAGCGGCTCATGCCTCTTCATCCTCAGTTGCTCCCGTTCCTTCTGCCTCTAATGTCCACCCCTCTCTTTGAAAAGATCTAGTTGGTTTACCCTTTTTTTCTTTTTCTTTGTATCAATTGGTGGTTACCCCAGTCCCATCGGGGGTAAATTTGGATTTCCTTTAAGTCCCCAAATGACAACTTAGGGGAACCACAATATAAATGTAAAAATCTTATACGGCTAAGTATAATTTAATACTTAGTTTTAGACATTTTCTAATATATAATGTCAGTTCGACTTTTGTTGAGTTTTTTTTCTCACTCTTTAAGTCTTTTGCATGCTTTATTTTTCAAGGTTTTCGTTTTACCTTCGAGTTTTTCATGTGGAATGCTTTACACTAATCGTACCTTTTTTATAATAGGTATGGTGCCATATTAAATGTGTGCTTTTTTGTAATAGGCATAGTTAATGAAGAGGGCCCTTTATAGTCGACATGAAGAAGACGTCTCAACTTCATGATAATGCAATAGAGTGATAGGAAATTTACACGTGTTTAAGAATGTTTTCAAGGAAAGTTTTTTGTTTGAACTTCCATGAAATCTTACATGTGTTTGGTTATCATCTAAAACTCACGCTTGCAACTGTTTTTGTTTAAAAAATTAGTATAACCATGTATTTCGTAACTGTTTTTCATAGGTAACAGTTTTTCGATATAAATACAAGGAAATAATTGTTTTTCACTAGTAACAGTTTTTATAAAGATTGGGGTTTTTACCTGTAACTGTTTAGTAACAGTTTTCTAATAACTAGGAGAGAAATGTTTTCTTATTCGTAACTGTTTTTATTTGATAACAGTTTCTTGAACAGATGCAAGGGTTTAGATCTTTCATCCATAACTGTTTTATTCGAGCACAACTTTTTGAATAAGTACAAAGATGTACATTTATTTCTCGTGACTGACATTTTGCCTTTCAACCTGAATATGTTCGAAGGTTTTCTCTTTTTGCATTAGGCTTTGTATTTGGATGGCTCTTTTGATTTCTTTCGATTCTGCTAGTGTCACTTGTCTTCATTAGGTAGATGGGTCTTTAGGCTGGAGCTTTTGGCTTTCTGATAGTCTTATTTGCTTCGTATTAGCCTTCCATACTGTATAGTTCTTCAAGTGTTTGAGCTTTGAAGAATGAAATCTAGAGTACTTGATTATTCCTTTCTTTGTGGTCCTTTTCCTGAAAAGGAAAAACATTCCGGACTCGAAGGTGTATAATTTTTTAGATAATGACTGCTTAACCCCTTTTAAAACTTCCATCAAAAAGTGTAACCCTAGACCGGGAATTGTGTTATTGCCTCGCGTCTTTGCAGGTCTATCATCTAAAAACGTTAGTAAAATTTTAAATGTTCAAAATAAAATCAAACGTGTTGTCATGCCCCGAAATCCCACCATCGGGCCATGATGGCGTCTAACGTTGAACCCGCTAACCAAGCCAACGTACATAGATAAATTAGCATAATAATCTCAATTTCACAGAATAAGATAAAACAATTTGCAATTAATCATCGGAATAAATACGGTCTCAAGCTAAATAAGGATAACGGAATACCACAACGCGTAAACTTTCCCAAAACATGGAGTCAAAAACTCATGAACTGTATACAAGAGTGCTAAATACAAGTCAGAAAGGAAATACATGTCTGCCTCTTAAACTAGAGGAAAAATAAGACAAAATCGAAGACAATGGGGATGGAAGAGACGCCAAGGCCCACGAACGCTAGAGGGTATACCTTGAAGCCTCTATGATAAGCTGGAAGACACTCCCAGTAATGATGTCCTTCGGGTCCGACTACCTAATCTGCACAACATAAAGAAGTGCAGGTGTAGCATCCGCACAACCGACCCCATGTACTGAGTAAGTGCCGAGCCTAACCTCGGGGAAGTAGTGACAAGGCTAAGACACGACAACAAAATGTACATGTGCAGTTGAATAATATAACATAAACTAAAAAATAATACAATTACAGGGAGAACATGCTGGGGGTAAGAAATACCAAATACTGAAATGACAGAAACAGAATTAACAGTCTGAAATATCTGAAAATGATCACGGAAAATGACAACACAGATTAAACAGTGATAGATGCGGCACGTCATGTTCCATCGTGCATAATAACCATGTAAAACACAGCACGGAATGTCCCCTCGTTCATAATCAATATAAATACGGCACAGAATGTCCCCTCGTGCATAATAACAATATAAACATTGCAAGGAATGTCGCCTCGTGCATAATAACAATATAAACATGGCACAAAATGTCCCATCGTGCATTATATCAGTATAAACATGGCACGAAATGTCCCCTCATGCATAATGACAATATAAACATGGCACGGAATGTCCCCTCATGCATAATATCAATATAAACATGGCACGGAATGTCCCCTCGTGCATAATATCAATATAAACATGGCACAGAATGCCCCCTCAAGCATAATAACAATATAAACATGGCACGGAATGTCCCCTCGTGCATAATAAATATAAAACATGGCACGACATCACCCTTCGTGCTTGAACACTTTTCCTTACCCAAACAACAATCACAAACAAGGACAAGGAAATAAACAGAGTTAAATAAGAAATCCTGGCAAGGGAACATCAATTAAACAATCAAATCCCGGCAATGGAACATCAATTAAACAATCAAATCTCGACAAGGGAACTACACAATGATGACCCGACAAGGGTATATTTCAACAACTCTTTCTCTTTCTTTCACTTTCACTTCCATAATTTATTCTATTACTTGAGCCAATGTCCCAAAGTATGTTATTATCTCATATATCTTCATTATGCGTTTTCACAATTTGAGACAATGCTCCAAAGATGTAATTACCTCATATATCTTCATTATTCGTTTCACAACTTGAGCCAATGCTCCAAAGATGTTATTACCTCATATATATTCATTATTCGTTTCGCAACTTGAACCAATGCTCCAAGGATGTTTAAAGATTTCATTTTTCCTTCACATTAATATTTACATCACATAGAGATCATCAATAAAGCATAGAAATTATAACAAAACCGGAATATTCACAATATAGGGACTCACGGTCATGCTAGACACCAATGTATAGATACTCGTCACCATTCCTATACAATGTATTTGACAATTAGCAAATAGCAAATAATACACAACTCCTATTCCCTCAAGCTAAGGTTAGGCCAAACACTTACCTCGGGTCAAAAGTATAGCAATCAACCCTCTAACACCGCCTTTTCTTTTAGAATTCGGCTCCGGAATGGTATTATCTAGACATAATCGACTCAAGTATATCAATAAAGTTTCAATGATTCAATTACATGGCCTAATTATCCATTTCCTAGCATTCCTCCAAAATTATCAAAATTCGACCCCGGGCCCGCTTGGTCCAAACACAAGGCTCGGACCAAAACCATGTCACCCATTCACCGACGAGCCCGAATATATAATTTATTTTCAAATTCGACACCAAAACAAGGTTTTAATCAAGAAAATTGAAAAAGGCCTAACTCTACCCAAATTCCAGATTTTCTACTCTAATTTGCATGTTTTAGGCATAGGAATTCATTTATTATAGATGAAAAATGAAGGAAATGAGTTAAAATTTACTAACCCAAGAAGTATTGTGAGGGATGTCTTCAATGGATGCCTAAGGGCTTTGGAGAAGAAGAAGTTTGTTATTCTCTATAAATATCCTGTAGCTACTGGTTCTGGAAATATTTATATACCACTGGGAAAAATTTCCCTTCACGATCTTGGAAGGGAGGTCGTGTTCGCAAAGGGTACACTGGATAGACCATCGTGATCGCTGAAGGGAGGACGCAATCGCGAAAAGTAAAAAAAACTGGGGTCTAGAAGTTGACTTACGCGAACGCGTGGGACATCACGCGAACGCGATGAACGAGACCTGCAAAGCTACGTGATCGCGGTCAACTGTACGCGAACGCGAAGAGAAAAAGAGGGCTAGGCCCTCAGGGTCAATTAACCCTAAGCAATCGCGAGGCAAGGGAGGCGAACGCGATGAAGGAAAACTTAAAGCTTCACGAACACGGAAGAGGCTTCGCGATCGCGAAGAACAAAGGGGACCTGCAACAGCTGAAGCAAAAAGGAGCAATATTTCCTATGTTCAAAATCACTCCGAGACACCTCCGAAACATTCCCGAGCCCTCGGGGCTCCTAACAAATCACATGCACTGACTCAACAACATCCTAAGAATTTAACCGTGCAATCCAATCGCTAATATAACATCATATACATCGAATTAAACCTCGAAATCTATGAATTCTATCAAATTTCATAAAACATGAAATTTCCCATTTCAAGTCTGAAATACGTCAAACGAAATCTGTTTTCAACCAAACTTTACAAAAAGCGCTTAAACCATATATAAAACAAAAATACGGGCCCGATACCATCACTTTCTAATCAGATTTCATTTTCAATTTCCTTAAATATTTTCAGAAAACAATTTCACTCAAAAATTCATTTCTCGGTCTTGGGACCTCGGAATTGGATTCCGGGCATACGCCCAAGTCCCATATTTTCCTACGGACCCTCTTGGACCGTGAAATCACGGGTCTGGATCCGGGTCCGTTTACCCAAAATGTTGACCGTAGTAAAATTTATTCATTTTAATATCAAGTCTTAGCATTTTCCAAAGAATTTCATATTTAATTTGTCTGGCTACGCGCCCGGACTGTGCATGCAAATTGAGGTAACTACAAATGTGGTTTTCAAGGCCTCGGATGAACAGAAATAGGTAATAAAATAGGTGATGACCCTTTGGGTCGTCACATTCTCCACCTCTAAAACAACTGTTCGTCCTCGAACGGATAGAAGAAGGAAGTACCTGAGTCGGGAAATAAATGAGGGTAACGGCTCCACATATTGGACTCCGACTCCCAGGTCGATGCCTTAGGAGGCTGACCTCTCCACTGAACACGAACAGAACAGAAACTCTTGGATCTCAACTAACGAATCTGCCGGTCAAAAATAGCTATTGGCTCCTCCTCATAAGCTATGTCCTTGTCCAACTGGACAGTACTGAAATCTAACACGTGGGCTGGATCACCGGGATACCTCTGAAACATGGACACATGAAAAACTGGATGTACGGCTGATAAGCTAGTTGTCAATGCAAGTTTATAAGCCACCTCTCCCACTCGATCAAGAATCTCAAACGTGCCAATGAATCTAGGGCTAAGCTTGCCCTTCTTCCAAAATTTCATCACGCCCTTCATAGGCGACACTCGGAGCAATACTCGCTCACCCACCATGAAAGCCACATCTCGAACCTTACGATCTGCATAACGTTTTTTACTGGACTGAGTTGTACGTAGCCTATCCTGAATGATCCTGACCATGTCCAAGGCCTCCTGAACAAAAACTGTGCCCAACAACCGAGCCTCTCCCGGCTCAAACCATCCAACCGAAGATCGACACGGTCTACCATATAAATCATCATAAGGAGCCATCTAGATACTCGACTGGTAGATGTTGTTCTAGGGAAACTCTGCTAAAGGCAAGAACTGATCTCGTGATCCTCCAAAGTCAATAACACAAGCTCGAAGCATATCCTCCAATATCTGAATAGTCCGCTCAGACTGCCCATCCGTCTGAGGATCAAATGTTGTGCTAAAATCCACCTGGGTGCCTAACTCTTGCTGAAGTGCTCCCCGGAAATGCGAGGTAAATTGCGTGCCCCGGTCCGAAATGATAGATTCCGGCACGCCATGAAGTCGAACAATCTCCCGGATATAGATCTCAGCTAACCTCTCAAATTAATAGGAGACTGCCACATGAATGAAATGCGCTGACTTGGTCAGCCTACCAACAATGACCCAAACTGCATCGAACTTCTTCCGGGTCAACGGAAGTCCAGTATCGAAGTCCATAGTGATCCTCTCCCACTTCCACTCGGGAAGCTCAATCCTCTGAAATAAACCACCAGGCCTCTGATGCTCATATTTAACCTGTTGAAGATTCAAACAGCTCGCCAAATATGCCACACTATCCTTCTTAATTCTACGCCACCAATAATGCTGCCGCAAATCCTGATACATCTTCGCGGCGCCCGGATGAATAGAGTACCGGGAACATGGGCCTCCTCTAAAATCAACTCTCAAATCCCATCAACATTGGGCACACAAACTCGCCCCTGCAATCTCAGGTCACCTGCTTGGCGCCTCCACGTTGCACCGTGTCTCTAAGGACACACAAATGTAGATCATCAAAATGTCGATCACGGATACGCTCCAATAATGAAGAACGAGCGACCGTACAAGCCAACACTCGACTAGGCTCAGAAATATCCAACCTCGCAAATCGATTGGCCAAAGCCTGAACATCCAAAGAAAGCGGCCTCTGACTGGCCGGAATAAAAGCAAGACTGCCCATGCTAGCTGACTTCCTACTCAAAGCATCAGCCACCACATTGGCCTTCCCTGGGTGATATAAGATGGTAATATCATAATCTTTCAACAACTCCAAGCATCTCCTCTGCCTAAAATTCAATTCCTTTTGCTTGAACAAGTACTGAAGACTCTTATGATCCATGAACACCTCACACGCCACGCCAGACAGATAGTGCCTCCAAATCGTCAATGCGTGGATAATGGCTGCCAACACCAAATCATGCACTAGATAGTTCATCTCATGAATCTTCAACTGCCTCGAAGCATAAGTTATGACCTTGACATCCTCCATCAATACTCCACCAAGCCCAATACGAGAAGCATCGCAATAGACCGCATAAGGCCCTGAACCTGTGGGCAAAACCAATATCGGTGCCATAGTCAGAGCTGCCTTGAGCCTTTGAAAGCTCGCCTCACACTCATCCGACCATATGAACTGGGCACCCTTCTGGGTCAACCTGGTCATCGGGGCTGCAATATATGAGAACCCCTCCACGAACAAACGATCATAGCCCGCCAATCCCAAGAAACTCCATGTCTCTGTAGCTCATGCTTGTCTAGGCCAGTTCATGACTACCTCAATCTTCATTGAGTCAACCTGAATATCCTCTGCTGACACAACATGACCCAGGAATGCAACTGAACTCGACCAGAACTCACACTCCGAAAACTTTACATATAGTTAACTGTCCTTCAAAGTCTAAAGAACCACTCTGAGATGCTGCTCGTGCTCCTCCTGGCTGCGGGAGTATATCAATATATCATCAATGAAGACTATCACGAATGAGTCCAAATAAGGCCTGAACACTCGGTTCAGCAAATCCATAAAAGATTTTGGTGCATTTGTCAACCGAAACGACATGACTAGAAACTCGTAATGCCCGTGCCGAGTGCGGAAAGCTGTCTTAGGGACATCGGATGCCCTAATCCTCAACCGATGGTAGCCAGAAACACTCCCGAGCCCTCTAATCTCCTAAGAAATCACATGCACTGACTCAACATCATCCTATAACTTAACCGTGCCATCCAATCGCCAATATAACATCGAATTAAATCTCAAAATCCATAAATTCTATCAAATTTCATAAAACATCAAATTTCCCATTTCAAGTCCGAAACACGTCAAACGAAGTCCTTTTTCAACCAAAATTTACAGAAAGCGCTTAAACCATATATAAGACTTGTACCGGGCGCCGGAACAAAAATACGGGCCCGATACCATCACTTTCTAATCAGATTTCATTTTCAATTTCCTTAAATATTTTCAGAAAACAATTTCACTCAAAAATTCATTTCTCGGGCTTGGGACCTGATTTTGGGCATATGCCTAAGTCCAATATTTTCCTACGGACCATCCTGCACCGTCAAATCACGGGTCTGGGTCCGTTTACCCATAATGTTGATCGTAGTCAAATTTATTAATTTTAATATCAAGTCTTAGCATTTTTCACACAATTTCATATATAAGTTGTCCAGCTACGCGTCGGGACTATGCATGAAAATTGAGGCAACTACAAATAAGGTTTTCAAGGCCTCAGAAGTACGTAATAGGGAATAAAATAGGTGATGACCCTTTGGTTCATCACACGTGTGATACTTGACGGAGGGTATTCTTTTCTTTTTAGAAGTAATACTTCTTCAGATTGATGGCATTCCAGCTTGTTGGTAGAACTCTGCCGTCCATAGCTTCCAACTCATAGGCGCCTTTTCCGGCAATCCCTCGGATTTTGTAAGGTCCTTCCCAGTTTGGATTTAGCTTTCCTGCATCTGCTTCTTTTGTTGATTGAAAGACTTTTTTAAGGACGAAGTCCCCACTTTTAAAGTACCTGATATGAGCTTTACGTTTGTAATAACGCTCTATGATTTGTTTTTTAGCTGACATCTATATCAATGTTGCTTCTCTCCGTGGTTCGAGCAGGTCCAGGTTGATCCTTAGTTCGTCGTCGTTCTCACCTTCCGTGGCTGTTGAGAACCTTATGCTTGGTTAGCCAATCTCCACAGGTAGGTAAGGCTTCTGAGCTATAAACAAGTGCGAACGGAGTTTTCCCCTGGCTATTTTTTAGGTTGTTCTGTATGCCATAGTACCGCTGGTAATTCATCAGGACAGTTTCCTTTGGCTTTACATAGCCGCTCCTTTGGATTATTGATGATGACCTTATTCGTTTATTCAGATTGACCGTTAGCCATGGGGTGGTACGGCGTTGAAGTGATCCGCTTGATTTGCCAACTTTCGAAGCATTCCGTGATTTGTGAGCCTACGAATTGTGGGACATTATCACACAGGATTTCCTTTGGTATTACAAAGTGGCATATTATGTTTAGCCATAAGAAGCTTTTAGCTTCCTTTTCTCGCACTTGTTTGAACGCCTCTGCCTCTACCTAGTTTTTAAAATGGTCGGTTAGTATGAGTAAAAATCGTACCTGTCCTTTAGCTGTGGGTAAAGGTCCTACTATATCCATCCCCCATTTCATGAAAGGCCATGTGGATATTACTGGATGTAATAATTCCGGTGGTCGATGCATGTTATTGGAAAACCTTTGGCATCTGTCACATTTGGATATGAAATTCTCGGCTTCATCTTCTATCGTAGGCCAATAGTATCCGCCTCTGATTAGTGTTTTCAATAAGGATCTTGCCCCTGAGTGACTTCCATAGTGTCCTACGTGGACTTCTTTCATCACTAATTCCATTTGGTTAGGCCCAAGGCATTTAGCTAGGGGTCCTTCGAACATCTTGAGATAAAGTAAGTTGTAAATAAGGCAGTACCGTGCAGCTTGGCGGTGTAGTGCTTGAGCCACTTTCCTGTCTTCAGGTACTGTGCCATTATGCAAAAAATTAAGAATTTCGTTTCTCCAGTCCCAGGTTAGGTTGTTGAAAGTTACCTCATTCCTGTCCTGGTCTATTGTTGAATGAAATAGTTGAACAACAATTGTATTGTCTTTGTTCGTTACTTCCGTGACTGATGCGAGGTTAGCTAATGCATCTGCCTCCGCATTTTCCTCTCTAGGTATTTGCACTACCTTCCATGTTTTGAATTGTCTCACGAGCTCTCGTGCTTTTTCAAGATACTGTTGCATTCTAGTTTCTCGAGCGATGTAAGTCCCATGTATTTGATTTACTACCATTTGGGAGTCGCTGTTGATCCCAATTTGCTCGATTGAGAGCTCTCGTGCAAGTTCAAGCCCTGTGGGTTGTCGTGTTCAGCTTCATTGTTAGTGATAGGTTAACACACTATAGCTTGTCGTGTTTTTTCACCTGTGGGTGATATTAAGACTATGCCTAAGCCACCTCCTTTTACATTTTAAGAACCATCAGTGAACAAAGTCCACAGACTGGGATTAACACCATTAAAGAGTTGTAACTCTTTATCTACTTCAGATACAATGTCGTTACTAAAGTCAGCAACAAAATCAGCTAGTATTTGAGAGTTAATTGCAGTCCTAGGCTGATAAATTATCTCATGCTCACTTAGTTCTATGGCCCACTTAGCTGGTCTTCCTGATAATTCTTGTTCATGAAGAATATTTCTTAAATGATATGAAGTCACCACAGTGATTGGATGGCATTGAGAATAGGGTCGTAATTTTCCAGATGCTATTATTAAAGCTAAAGCTAAGTTTTCCAGATATGGATATCTAGTCTCAACATCTAGCAAACTTTTACATACATAATAGATAGGTCATTGTTTACCTTTTTCTTCTCTTACCAATACTGCACTTACATCAATTTCTGAGACAGCCAGATAGATGTACAGTCTTTCCCCTTATTTTGGCTTTGAAAGCAATGGTGGTTTCGATAGATAAATCTTCATGTTCTTGAGGGCATACTGACATTCTCCAGTCCATTCGGACTTATTCTATTTTTTGAGAACTGAGAAGAATTTAAACATTGTCTGGAAGATCTAGAAATAAACCTCCCCAAAGCTGCTATTCTTCCTATCAATTTTTGAACCTCTTTTTTATTTGTTAAAACATCACGTATTTCCTCTATGGCTTTAATTTGAGCGGGATTTAGATCTATTCCTTTGTTATATGCCCATTACCGTTGTGAAATTCACACCAGCGATCTGGGTTTCTTCTACTTGGATTTGACCGTATCTCTTTGGGCCATCTGACCTTGTATCCTATGTTCTTCAATATTGAGACAAGTTCAGTAGTACTTACGTTAAAGCTATGATCCTTAATTTGAGTACTACCTCTAGGTCGTTCATCTCGATCTTTTCTATATGTAGATGAGGATGAGATTACATCTCTTCGTTGTAGTCTATAGTTCGACCTAGTATTTTCGAACCTGGGGCGGATATCGCGTCCTGAGGGTCCTAATTAAGGATCGTACCTGTTTTTACCTGACCTTCTATCTGATTCAGGTCTTTTGGATCTGGAATGATCTTCACTTTCGAACGAGAAATGATATGTTCTTCTATTCTGAGTTTAGTACTGTACCTGTTATGTACATCATTCCATGTTGTGGTGGGGAATTCTCTAAGATTCTCCTTAAGTCGCCGGTGGCTTATGAGATTTTATCGTTCAGATTGCTTGCAAATGCCATAGCTTCCCAATTATCAGGCACCCTGGGTAACTGCATTCTTTCTCGTTTAAACCTATCAACAAACTCACGGAGTAGTTCAGTGTCTCCTTGTTTTATTTTGAATATGTCTTCCATTCTCTTCTCAACTTTTTGTGCACCAGAGTGTGCTTTTATAAACGAATTTGCAAGCTCAGCAAAAGAGTCAATAGAATTTTCAGGTAGAAAAGAGTACCAGGTTAGAGCCCATTTGGTAAGTGTTTCCCCAACTTTTTTGACAAGGACTGATTCAATCTCTTGTTTCGTTATGTCGTTTCCGTTTAACCCAGTTGTGAAAGCAGTCACATGGTCGCGCGTCAGTTGTTCCATCATATTTGGGAACATCGGGCATTTTAACCTTCTTGGGTATAGGCAAAGGTGCCACACTAGGCTTCCACGGCTGTTGAGAATATCTATCAACATCGATGCCTTTGATAACATGTGGTACACTAGGAATTTATTTGATGCAATCGTTTTTCTCCTTCATCTGTTTCCGCATGGTTAACAGAAAATTTTTTAATTCTAAGTTATTAGATATACCTGGTCTCGTTTCTAGAGATTCATTAGGAGTATCTCCTCTTCCTGTGTTTTCCAACCCAGAATGAATATTTTCGTTGGTGATGGTGTTATTGGGGGGGTGGCATTGGCGGTGTAGGCGACGCTGATGGTAATCCTCTCGCAAATTCCTGCAATGCTTGGCTCACATACTCTACAATCATTTGCTTTACATGATCATGTTCCATAGTTTGATCATTATTACCATGGTTGTTATTGGATCTTTCTGGGGATTGTTCCCTTGAACCACGTGGGGTTCCTGAAGGTGATGGAACTGGGGTTCCATTTCTTTGCTGGTTGTTGTCGTTAGGGTTTGACATAATTCAAAGGATATCACTTGGAAATTAAACAAAGATTATCAGATTTTTGGTAACGGAACCAATTTGTTTAACCAAAGATTATACCCTTTGAGTAAAGCTTATTTTAAGATGAATACGGGTTACTGATAATCGAGATAATGAAAAAATGAACAATAGACAATATTACAGAAATAAAAGATCGAAGTTGATTGTATTTTGAGAATCAGATGCCTTTACAAGCTGTATTCCCCTCCCTTATATAGGATATTATTATAACGTTCGACTGCTGCTATGGTTAATCATTAATGACTAATTATGACATTAATAAGGCGTTACAAAGGATAATGGTAAATAGGGGTTCAGTTACATAACGTTCGAGTAATCAATTGTGGGTTCGTGAATCTGCCTGTAGTTTTGTCTAGATTCATTCTGACTGTGCCTCTCTCCCGTTTTGATCAAATTGGACTTCTCGTGGCTGATAAGTTCGTGGGTTTACTTAACCATGTCTCTTTGTACCGTACCTCTTCAAAGAGTTATTTCCAGCTATCGTGTTTTCCCGTGTCCACGTCACTAGCTGAATTATCAAAAGCTGACTTACGTGTGAAACTCCATTTTACCAATACATTTATGTCTTTTGAAATGAAGACCTAAAACGATGTTTGTCCAGTCTCTATACTCTCTATGTCAGTCACAAACTCATTGGCACAATCATAAAGTTGAATATTTCTGCTTACTTTTCTAAAAAATTTTATTTTATAAGTATTACAATTAACTGTTTACTTCTTTTTCTTTGACTGAGAGTACACTTGTACCTTTTCCATATAGGAGTATTAAATAAAACACCTTTTCCAAATTCATTTGCAGAGCAATATTTTTTTTTACAATTAACTCTTTTATCCTAACACTGTGAAAGAAATTCAACGAATGGGTATGGAAAAGCATCATTAACAGTACTTAAATAAAGTTTTGGTTCGAAGTCTTTTCTTTTCTTACTTTTTAACTCATTTGAATATCCATCTACTTCTTATAATTTGCATCGAAAAAAAAAAAATTCGATTTGCTATGTGGCTTCTTGAGTTTTTCTTTTATTTGGCAGAGCATTCATTATAGGAAAGAAAACAGAAAAAGAAAAACAAAAATTATGCGGGACGGGGCGGACTGAAACGGCAAATTATGCTACGGGGGGGAGGGTTGAAATTTTTGTGGGTATATGCTTGTTTGCTCCACAACCGCCCCGCCCCATTTGCCATCTTTACTTCCACGGTTCGTATACATCACCTTTATCACACGGAGACAAGTGGGAAAGGTGTTTCTTTTATTTTGACCTAATTAAATAGGAAAAAGTGAAAAAACTTAATAATTAATAGGTGTAGTCTAGAAATAATTACGGGGAACAAAGCAAAGAGCATTTTTCATAAGCATTGTAAGTCCAGGAAAAACATCTCATCAATGTCTTGTATGTTCACCTCACAAGGCAACTCCCATTTTAATGATTGGAAAGTACAAGCTCCAAAGTTGTAACACAAGTGCAATACCTAGGCAACCTCTCATCCCTGCTCCAAATGGAAGAAACTCAAACTCCTGGCCCTTAAAATCAATGTTTCAATTCAACAGTCTCTCTAGTATAAATTCTTCTGGATTTTCCCAATATTCGGGATCCCTCACGATACTCCAAAAATTAACATGAATAATAGTTTTTGGTTGAATTTCATACCTTTCTAATATGGACTTGTGCATTGTTTCTCTTGGCAGTAGGAGTGGAACTGGTGGATAAAATCTGAATGTCTCCTTTATCATTGCTTTGAGATAAGGGAGGTTTTGGATATCATCTTCATTCACCATGACTTTCTACCTAATTGATTCTCTAATTTTTGTTTAAAGTTGTTTCATGGGTTTTGGGTTCTTTGTCAAGGCTGTCATTCCCCAAACTATTGCAGCTGCCCCAGTATCTGTTCCACCAACTAATATATTCTACAAAGGAAATTGGAAGGTAAAAACAAAAGAGATATTGTTAAATCATATATATACATATATTGTTTTTAGTCATAATCCTTCTGTTTCATTTTGTATGATACTCTTTATTATTCTTTAGAAATGGATGACAATTAACTATATTATGAAGTTCATTAACTTTAAACTTATTATTTTACCTTTAATGACACGTTTTTACCATCATATAAAAATGTCATGACATACAAAGGGGTTATTTGTTATGTGAGATAAGAAATAATAATCCCTAAATTAGATGCAAATGGTGACTTTTTGAATCCAGAATTAGAAATTACGGGATTAATTGATCCCATAATTGGGTATTATTCTATCCTACAATGAGGGTAGGATAATAATCCCGGTATTAAGTGATCATGTGATAAACATTAAAATGGAAAAGATGCCTTCTCCAAGTCTCTTCCCCCAAAGTCTTTCAAAAAAATCTAAAATTAAAATTGAAAATAAAAGTTTGTCCCAACTTATGTAGTAACACCAAAGACATATATATATATATATATATATATATATTATATCCCGTATATCCCTTTTTTTTTTCTCCAAAAAAAATATATTCATCAAAATAATTCCGTCAATTGTTTAATCCCCGTATTATTGTAACGACCAAAAATCCATAAAGTCGTGATGGCGCCGAACGCCACCGTCAGGCAAGCCAATCTTAAATTAGTTGAAATAGATTCCTATTTTAATATTTTTTTGAAATCATTACCTTTCACTTTATTACATAATAACTGAACAAAAATTACAGTTAAGTAAATACGACAAGTAAACAATTTTTGATTTATTACAGTAAATCCCAAACACTTCCCAGAACCCGGTGTCACAAGTACATGAGCTCTAAGAATTTTATAAATTCTACAAAGCTTGTCCGAAATACAATTGGACAAGGAAATTAAAATAAAACGAATACAATACGAGGGAGACTTTGTCAGCTTTGGATCGCCTCCAGATGATGCAACTCTCCTAAGTCTCCAAACCAGCCTCCTCGCTATGAAAGTACCCGTGCAATAAAAATTCACAACAAGTGTAGCATGAGTACGAAAACAACGTGTACTCAGTAAGTCGCCCCCCTAACCTAAGAGAGGTAGTGACGAGAGGTCGAATTAGACACTTGCTAGAGGTCGATTTAGTATAATGAACTGAGACACTAAGCATGAATGTCATAAGAAATTTATTAAAATCAGGAATAAATAATATTAACTCCTTCCACGTTTAAAACTTTAAATCTTCGTCATTTCAGTTTACAATTTAAATCATAATCAGGGATAAAAAATATCTGACTTATTTCACATTTTTGCACATAAATTCTTCTTCCTCATAACTGGACATTTAACACTTCCTTAGGCCGATAAACATGTATAAATCACAACAAATACGCAGTAAATATCATGCGCAAGCAATGCCGAGGGTCGACGGCCCGAACCAACATAAACATGAATTGTGCACTACCGAGGGTCGAACAGCCCGAACCATAGATGCATCTATTATCCGTACTCGTGAATCAATCATGCGTCGCGGTCAACATAATAATAATAAGGCTAACCTTCTCGCGAATCATACCTGTGACTCATGTGCTCTTATGTACACGTATTCACATAATAATTCCGCATTTTTATCAAGAAAAATGTTTCCTCGGGAAATGATAAACTCCTCTTAAAGGAGCATGAAAAATAGCATTTAAATCTTTGTTTTGAAAATCATTTACCAAGTTAAATAATATTCAATACTATAACCTTATCAGGTATAAATTATCCACAGGGGAAATCAATTATCTTTCTAGCTGATTAAGAAATGAACTCTAGTCTTCTTAGATATTCAGTTACTATTTAGATTATATTAGTGGTCTAATATTACTGGCAAGATCACAAGTACAACAGGTAAGGCATGCTAGTGGGTCCTAGACTACCGGACATGGCATAATAGTAGCTACGCACGGACTCCCGTCATCTTGTGCATACGTAGCCCCCGCAGATAGTAGCACATACTTAATTAGTTCATCTAGGGGAACAATTCCCCCTCACAAAGTTATAAAGGAGACTTACCTCACTCTGAAATTCCATAAACGACTTCCAAGCCCTTACAACGACTCCAATGGACGCACAACGCCCCAAAACTATCCAAATAACGACAAACCAATGAAAATATACTCTAATATTCGCTAACAATTCAAATAATGACATTTCCCAACTTCGCTTGGTGAATTGACAAAAATTCCCTCGGGCCACGTGCCCAAAATCCAAAATTTCTCGAAGATATATTCTACCCATAGCTTTACTAGTTCAAATATACAATATACTCCAAATTCCATGCTAAAATCCGTGGTAGAAATCTAAAAGAGCATTTGTAGGTTTTCTTCAATATTTTCCAAATTTTTCCACAATTTTCATGTATAATTCCATGTAATAACCTTGTATTTAAATTAGAAACATGAAGGAATTACTTACCTTGTGATCCTTGGTGAAAACCCTCTCTTGAAGCTCCTCGAAAATCGTCCACATCAAGTGAAAAATGAAGAAATGGCCCAATTCCCATTTTTAAAACACTTCAAAAAAAAAACCCTATATGCGATCGCATAGGCCAAATATGCTGCACCAGATTTCCTCCTGTGCGTTCGCTAGCCCTCTCCCGCGTTCGCACGGGCCAAGTCCTAGAAGCCCCCAAACACACCCTTGCGCGATCGCACAACAATCCCTGCGGTCGCATAGGGAAATTCCCTGCAGCCTCAATTTTTCCTATTGTGCGATCGCACAACTACCACAGCGATTGCACAAGATAAAATTCCAGCCCCTAAAATTCCTTCTCCGCGATCGCATAGCTTACCAGTGACACCAGCAAACAGCAGCAGCAGATAGGGGGAAAAATGGTTTGAAACCACCTCGAAGCATACCCAAGGCCCCCGAGATGTCGTCCAATCACACGACTAAGTCCCATAAAATCCCACGAACCTGTTCGATGCTTCAAATCACATCAAACAATGCCGAAATCACGAATCACACCAAAATTCAAACTTTATGAACTTGAAATTTCAAACTTCCACCTCTGATTCTGAAACCCATCAAATCACCTCCGATTGACCCCATACACAGCTGCTCCAACTTCCGTAATCGCATTCCGACCAGGATATCAAAATTTCCACTTCTGAGCGGATTTCTCAAAAACCTTAAAATTTCTATCTTTATCCAAATGACTGCAAAATGACCTACGGACATCCAAATTCACTTATGATCGCTCTCCCTACTCCAGAATCACCATATGGAGCTATTCCCAGGCTCGGAATACCAAACGAACATCAATATCACTGAAATGCGCTTTGAGTCAGACTTAGGAAATTCTTCTAAAATAATGTCTTCCATAATATACGCCGAAACGCTCCTGAATTATCAAAAACCCGATCCGAACATACGCCCAAGTCCAAAATCATCATCATACGAACCTGCAGGAACCTTCAAATCCTGATTAGGAGGTCGTTTACTCAAAATTCCAATCTTTGTCAATTTCTCCAACTTAAGGCTCCTAAAATGAGAATTTTCTTTCCAAACAAACTCTACACTTTCCGAAATTCAATTCCGACCATACCTACAAGTCATAATACCTCAAATGGATCTGCTCACGACTTTAAACCGTTGAACGACGCACTAATGCTCAAAACGACCGGTCGGGTCATTACATTCTCCCCCACTTAAACAGACGTTCGTCCTCGAACGTGCTAAGAACTGCTCTGGAGTTATTTGAAATCACTTTTTAACACCCCTAGAACCTTCCCGTGCTACCACAACCCGGTTGAGTACATTAGCTTGATCATATCTGAAGATTTCTTCTTTTATCCATATAATATGCTTAGAATCCAGTTTCAACACCTGAAATTCTCTGCCATGCCTAGTTCCAATATAAACATCGTATCAACTACCACACGACATACAAGAACATGACTACATACCTTTGCTGAATCAGCGCCATGCACCGCATAACTCATCATCTGACCACAATGACACTCCCTGAATCTTAATAGCCAAAATTCCAAGAATCTGATGCTCCCAATGC
>ML498826.1:3821-18734 GCA_005239535.1 Nicotiana rustica
TACGTTGGCTTGTCTAGCGGGTTCAACGTTAGACGCAGTCACGGCCTGAAAGGTGAGATTTCGAGTCGTGACATGAAGTCCAAAACATGTGATATGTCCTCATAGTACTTTCGAAGCATGGAAATGTGATATACCGAATTTACCCCTCTTAGGCTAGCACAAAATGCAAGCCTTTAAGCATACTCTCCAACACTCTCCAAAATCTCGAACCTCCAATAATCCTCAGGATCAACTTGCCATTTTTCCCAAACCGCATCATGCCCTTCATAGGTGCCACTCAAATAAGAGCCTTCTCACCACCATCTAAGCTACATCTCGGACCTTCCGGCCTGCATAACTCTTCTTCTTGGACTGAGTTGTACCAAGTCTCTCTTGAATCACCTTAACCTTTTCCATTGTATCACGAACTAAATCAGTGTCTAACAATCTAGCCTTCACGGGATCAAACTAGCCAATTGGGGAACGACATCACCTCCCATATAAGGCCTTGTATGGCGCCATCAGAATACTCTATTAGTAATTGTTATTGTAGGCAAACTCAACAAGCGGTAAAAACAGATCCCATGAACCTCTGAAATCAATAACACATGCACTTAACGTGTCCTCAAAGATCTAAATAGTGCACTCAGACTATCCATTCGTCTAAGAATGAAACACGGTGCTCAGCTCGACCCCCATGACTAACTCACACTGCACGACTCTCCAAGCTAACCACTCTGAAGAATAGGAAATCATAACCGGAATGAAGTGTGCGGACTTAGTTAACTGGTCCACAATAACACAAACATTGTCATATTTATTCAAGATTCGTGGTAAGCCTACCACAAAATTCATATTGATGCACTCCAACTTTCACTCATCTCCAATCTGTGAGTCAACCACCCGGTTTCTGATGCTCATACTTCACTTATTGACAATTCAAGCACCGAGAGACATAAGTAACAATATCTTTCTTCATCCTTCGCCACCAATAGTGTTGTTTCAAGTCATGGTACATCTTCGTGATATCTGGGTGAATGGAATAGCGCGAACGGTGGGCCTCCTAAAGGATCAATTCTTTCAACCCATTAACATTTGGAATACAAATTCGGCGTTGAAACCGCATAACAATATCATCTCCAATCACAACCTCCTTAGTACCACTCTGTTGGATCGTGCTGTTAAGCACAAACAAGTGAGGATCCTCAAGTTGGAGAGCCTTGATATGCTACAACAACGAAGACTATGCTACAACACCAGCAAGAACCTGGCTAGGCTCCGAAGCATCCAATCTTACGAACGGATTTGCCAAGGCATGAACATCGATGGCTAATGGCCTCTCTGTTACTAGTAAATATGCCAAACTGTCCATGCTCCCTGCCTTCCTACTCAATGCATCGGCCACTACATTGGTCTTCCCTGGATGATATAATATGGTGATATCATAGTCTTTCAAGAACTCTAACTATCACCGGTGCTGCAAATTAAGGTCTTTCTACTTGAACTGGTGCTAGAGACTTCGATTGCCGGTATAGACCTCACATGGAACATTGTGTTGATAGTGCCTCAAAATCATCAGCGCGTGAACAATGGATGCCAACTCTAAGTCATGCACATGGTAATTCTTCTCATGAACCTTCAACTGTCGAGACGCGTAGGCAATCACCGTACCGTCCTACATCGATCCGCACCAAGCCCAATACACGATGCATCACAATACATGGTGTAAGATCTCGAATCAGTATGCAACATTAATACTAGGACTGTAGTCATTGGAATATTCAGCTTTTAAAGGCTCAACTCATAATCGTCGGACCATCTGAAAAGAGCACCCCTCCGAGTCAAATTGGTCAATGGGCCGAGATAGATGAAAACCCATCCACAAACCGACGATACTATTCCACCAAACCTAAGAAGCTCCGAATCTCTATAGCTGAAGTAGGTCTTGGCAGTTTTGAACTTCCTCAATCTTCTTAGGATCCACCTTAATGCCCTTGGAGGATACAACATGTCCCGAAAAGGCAACGAGTCAAAATAGAACTCACACTTTGACAACTTGGCATATAATTGACGATCCCTCAAAGTCTGACGTAGGATCCTAAGTTGTTGCGCATGATCCTCTCGATTGCAGGAGTAAACCAAGATATCATCAACGAAGACAATCACAAAAGAATCAAAATAGGGCTTGAACATCCAGTTTATCAAATCCATAAAGGTTGCTAAGGCATTAGTCAAGCCAAATAACATCACCAAAAACTCGTACTAACCATATCGAGTCATAAAAGTTGTCTTAGGAACATCTGATGCCCTAATCTTCAACTGATGGTAGCCAGATCTCAAGTAAATCTTTGAAAGTACCTTGGCACCCTGAAGCTAGTCAAATAAGCCATAAATCCTTTGCAACTAATACTTATTCTTGATTATGAATACATTTAGCAGTCTATAGTCAATACGCATCCTCATAAAGCCATATTTCTTCTTTACAAATCACACTGTTGTACCCCAAGGCAAGACACTAGGTCTAATGAATCCCTTATCAAGCATATCCTGAAATTACTCTTTCAATTATTTAAACTCAATTGGGGCCATACCGAATGGTGAGGTTGAAATGGGTTGAGTTCCCGGAACCAAGTCAATGTAGAAATCGATATCTCTGTCGGGTGGCATCACGGGAGAATCTTTAAGAAACACCTCCGAGAACTCACGCACAACTGGTACCGAATCCATGGAAAAACCTCTGCACTAGGATCACAACTACAAGCTAAATATGCCAAACACCCCTTCTTGACCATACGCCAAACATTCCCATATGAAATGACCCTTCTAGTCGAATGACCAGGAGTCCCTATCGAATCTAATCGAGGTAACACCGGAATGGCTAATGTAACCGTCATGGTGTTACAATACAAAATATCATGATAGCTTGACAACCAATCTATGCATAAGATCATGTCAAAATCAACCATATCGAGGAGTTGAATGTCTACCCTAGTATCACAACTCTCGATAGTGACAAAACAGGCACGATATACCCAGTATACCATAATGAAATGCCCAACAACTGTATACACATAGACATGAGCACCCACAGAATCACGAGACATATCAAAATATGAAGCAAAATAGGATGAGCACATCTGAATAAGTGGAACCTGGATCAAATAGAACTAATGCATCTCTATGGCAAACTGTAGTAACACATGTGATGATCGCATCCGATGACTCTGCCTTAGTTCTAGCTGGAATTCATAGATACGGGTTTGAGCCCCACTAGTCTAGCCTCCGTCTCTTGAACAACCTCTAACTAACTAGCCTCTACATCTAACAGCCTAACCACCACCTCTAGCTACCTAAGCGGGAAGTGGAGCAACCGGTGCCGTAATAATGGTACGAGTACCCTACGTTGGTCTGTTGCTTCGCAATCTAGGATAGTACCCCCCTGATATGTCTTGCGTCACCACACTCAAAGCGACCTCGTGGATGGCCTAAATACTTAGTTTGAGACGATCTCTAATGACCCGGATGACAAGCGAAGTAACTGTATAGCGGTGGTGTACTAATAAGAGCTAAAGGTGTGCTAAATACTAGTGTCACGACCCAAATTCCCCCAACCTTAGAGATCGTGATGGCGCCTAACACCACACTTGCTAGGCAAGCCAATGTTAGAATTTGATTTACTACTTTGCATTATTTATCCATTTAGACAAAATAAAATAATCTAAAGTAAACTGAAGCTATTGGTTTTCGATGAATAATTTTCAGAGATAAAATAATGAATAATTAAATAAAACAAATCATGAAATAATTTTATAAATAACTCTAAGACTACCCCAAGGTCTGGTGTCACACTTCACGAACTACTAAAGAATACTACAAATAATGGGCTGAAAGAAATAATATAACTGTTCTGAATATAATAAAACAGTGTTATGAAAAATGGAGAAGACTCTCAGGATCTGCAAATGCCGGCAGATATACCTCGTGTCTCCGATTAAAGGAGTAGCCGCTCTAAATATTTCTACTGTTGGTCGGTACCTGGATCTGCACAAAAGAGTGCAGAGTGTAGTATCAGTACAACCGACCCCATGTACTGAGTAAGTGACGAGCCTAACCTCAACGAAGTAGTGATGAGGCTACGGTGGGGCATTAACAACATATAACATGTGATAATAATATATACAATAACGCAATAAAACAATTCTACACGAACAAAAAAAATATAATTGAGACAATAAATATAAAGCAAGAAGGAATTCTAAACAAATAATTAAGTACTGCAACCAAGATAAAATAACTCAGACGCCTTTTCCAGGCCTCAACTATAACCAACTCTGAAATAATTTTCAAGTTTCCAAAGTTTAACTTTAAATAAAAATAAATAGTGCCAAAAATATGAAAAATAGTAAAAGTAAGATAGTAAGTTTTCAAATCTTTGTTTTTCTTTGAAAATCAGTAAAAATATAAATTTCCTCCCTTATCGCTCCTTGTTGCGGTGTGCAACCCTCTCCCACCTGTCCACCCTTATTGCTCTTCCCTAAATATATCACCTTTATTGCTCCTGTTGCGGTGTGCAATCGGATCCCACCTGTCCACGCTTATCACTCCTTGTTGCGGCGCGCAGCCCGCTCTCACAAGACATATCAGATCAATTTATTCATAAATTTCGTAATTCAAGCCAAGCCTTTCACAATACTTTTATTTCAACCATTTCAAACAGAAAACCATATAGCTCGTAAGCTTTAACAAATATAATTTCACAATAAAACCAACCAGAATATATGTAAACACCGTAACGCTGTCAACACAGCTCACACTTACAACAACAATTGGAAATAAATCAATGAAACCCAATAACCACGTGAACCTCAACAATTACGAAACAGTTAAACTGCATTTCTCACAACTTCCTCAATAATATAAAAAATGAAACCAACAGGAAGGTAAATATATAAAACCGCTCAACCGTTTTGTACCACAAGGGAACCAGCTAAACAACCAATACTCTTTCCAAAATAACCACCACAATATTTAACAACAAATAACAAGGCCAAGTAGTCATAGAAACAATAATGAACATAGAACAATTAAGACAAGAATCAACTAAGTTGGAAACGGGAAAGGGATCGTGCTTAACAAGAAAATTTGGTGGTGCAAAGATACACGTCACCTCACCTATACACCACACACATGCATTTCACATAGCAAACAAGTAGAGATTCTTATTCCCTCAAGTCAAAGTTAGACCAAACACTTACCTCAATTTCGCATGCCACTCACACCTCAATTATAGCTTTTTCTTTAGAATCTTGCTCTAACTTGCTCGAATCTAACCATAATTAACTCAATATCATTAATTAAGGCTAAAGGAATTAACTTTATTGAAAATTCAATTTTTCCTAAGTTTTCTCAAAAAAGGTGAAAACCCGACCTTGGGCCCGCTTGGTCTAAACTCGGGGTTCGGACCAATGTACGTTTACCTATTCACCCACGAAATCAAATATACACTTAGATTCAAATTTTGACCTCAATTCGAGGTAAAGATTCGATTTTTAAAAAAATTCCCTAATTCTACCCAAACCCTCAATTTTTACCATAAAATTCTTAGTTTTTGATTTAAAAGTGATGAAAAATAATGAGTAATTGAAAGAGTAAAGTTTAGAATTGATTTCCTATGACTTGGGGATGATATTTGGTGAAGAAATTTGTTCCTAGGGTTGTGGGGTTCGAAAATTTGTAGTAGAAGAAGAAGTCTGCCCGTTTTATATATATTTTTCTACCAGCTATTCTGCCTTGTTTCTTGTTCCAAACAATCCCTAAACTAAATTTTTATGTCTCCAATAGATTTCTTGTGAAATTCTAGTCAAGTTAGGCTTTTGAATCACTCAATTTGACCTTATAATGAAGGAGATAGGTAGGTTTTAAAATTTGTAAATACTGCAGATTTCTAATACGCCGTCAGTGGCAATTTCGTAATTATCCTGAAAAATCTGGCAACTTTAGTAAAATGACCATAAAATCCTCATAAGATGTCTAAATTCGATGATTCTTTGTGCTACGGGTCCGTAATTACGATACGGATATAATACTTCATTCAAACAGAAATCGGAGATCATTCGTTCAGTATGATATCATTTATGCTTGAAGAAACGACGTCGAAGTATAAGAAAGAACGAGCGCAACACAACCCAAACCTATTTTGAAACTCACCCGAACCCTCGGGGCTCTAAACCAAACATGCACGCAAGTTTAAAAGCATCATACGGACTTGCTCGTGCGATCAAATGAAGAAAATAACATGTTAAACTATGAATTAAACCTCAAAACTCATTATTTTTCTAAAAAACACTTAAAGTTCACTATTTATCAACCGGACGTATGAATCGCGTCAAATAAATTCTATTTTTCACCATATTTCACACTAAACCTTTAAATATTATAACAAATCTGTACCGGGCTCCGGAACCAAAATACGGGCCCGATGCCAATGGTTTCAAACATTAATTCTTTTCTTTATTACATTAATATTTCAGCAAAATAATTTCTTTCAAAATTGATTTCTAAGGCTTGGGACCTCGAAATTCATTTCCGGCCATACGCCCGAGTCTCATATTTTTACTGCGGACCTCTCGGGATCGTAGGAACACAGATCCAGGTCCGTTTACTCAAAATGTTGACCAAAGTCAACTATAATCAAATTTAAATTCTAGAAATCACTATTTCACACATTTTCACATATTTTCACATAAAAGCTCTCCGGTTTCACGCCCAGACTGCGCACACAAATTGAGATATTTAAAATTAGTGTTTTTATTGTTAATAAGCTTAGAACGGAGTCTAAATTTATAAAATGACCCCTTGGGTCATCACAACTAGCTACTCAGGATGAGACCCATAAAAACCACGACTGCCGGAAGCATTGGGGGCTACCTGAAGCGTTGACTGAGTCAACCTAGGAGGATTGCCTCTACAAAATAAACCCCTTCCTCAACATGAGGCACCACTGGAACCACCAAAATGATGAGGCCTCTTCTCATATGCAGCCTACCTGCCTTGGCCATGAATCATCTCAATTCGTCTAGCAATCTATACAACCCGGTTGAAAGAAATAACATCCTCAATCTCTCTGGCCATATGGAACCTGATACCGTAAGTAAGTCCATCTATAAACATCCTCACCCTCTCCCTCTCAATAGGGTTCCAAATAACTGCATGGCGAGATAGGTCCACAAATTCGGTCTCGTATTGGGAAATAGTAATGCTACCCTATTGGAGGCGCTCAAACTGGCTGTGGTAGTCAACTCAAAGTAAAAAGTATGAACTTCTCCAAGAATAGTTGTGCGAACTAATCCCAAGTGAGTGGTCTGTCTCGAACATGGTCTTGCCAATATCTCTTGGCAAAACCTGTTATCTGTAGCACTACGAAGTCGACTCTATTGGACTCTAGAATACCAATTTTGTGCAACACCTCGTTGCAATGGTCCAAGTAATCTTGTGGATCGGCTGAAGGTGTACCGCCCAAAATTAATAGGAAAGATCTTGGTGAAATTATCCAATCTCTTCAACCCCTCCGATGACATAGTGGTTCTCTCCCTCGGTTGTGTAGCAATAACCGGATGAACTACTCTAACTGCTGGAGCTGCCAAAGTCCAATGTATGATAGCCATTTGCTCCGGAGATTAAATGATGAGAATGTGGGATCTTCCCCAACATGAGAGGCAGCTGGTCCCATAGGAAATACTCCCGCTTGGGCCACACTCTCCAAATCCAATCGGGTAGACTAGAGCATCCTGAAATACGGGAGTGGCTATGAACCCCTTCGAAACTGGAGCTGGTCCAACTGGTGCAGTTTGAACAAGGATCTCCTCCCCCTGCCCGATTTGAGGACCTATGATAGGTGACGTTGCGCTTGCTCTAGGTTATTCTTTGCCTCTTCCTCGACCACTACCTTGACCCTAGCCCCTATCCCTGGCAGTGGCTGCAACCTGGGGCACCGGCTCCTGCCCGTTGTGGATGTCGTGCGTGTCCTCACCATCTGCAAGAGAATAAGAATAAAATGATTCAAGCTTCAGTGATAGAATAAAGTTACATGATTGAAAAAGAAAAAAGTGAAATTTCCTAAAGCCCTATAGCCTCTAGAAGATAATTATAGACGCCTCTATACCGATCCTCCAAACTCTACTATGCTTGCTCATGACTTATGAGACCTGGCAATCTAGTGATCTGATGCTAACATTTCACAATAAACAATTCCAACCGTAGGGTGGTGATGACGCCTAACATCCACTTGTAAGGAAAACCCGCAGTAGCTTATTAATTAACCATTTTTAGCAATTTAAAAGCACAACATTGACAATATAAAACTAAAATAATCCAAAACAGATGTGATAAATACAATTGTAGCGCAGTTTAAAAATATTTCTGAAATTCAGAGTCACGAATTCTTGAGTAACTAAAATACTAAAAATATGATCTAAACAAAATACAACAGTTTGAAATAAAATAAACAGTAAAGACAAAGTAGATGGGACTTCAGGGGCTGCGAAAGTCGTGCACAAGAAGCTGCACAACAAGTGCAGAAGTGTAGTTTTAGTACAACCGACCCTATGTACTCTGTAAATGTCGAGCCTAACCTCGACGAAGGAGTGACGAGTCTATGACGAAGAAATGTAAATAAATTAATAAACGCATAAAAGTGGACCCAAAGTTCAACCACCAGAGGGCCCTAAAATAACATGATGTAAAATCTCATATCACAGTACGAGATAAAAATATACAAATACAAACAACCATAGCACATCATACTTTGTTACTGCACGCAACCCGATCCCAAAAATTATCACAATACCTAATGCACGCGCAACTTGATCCCAACATTTGTCAAAATATCTGTTGTGACGTGGAACCTAATCCCAACATCGTATCATATCATTATCTCTTGCGTCGTGCAACCCGTTCATCAAACACACGAACACAAACTACTCAACATAACCAATAACAAAATATTAACATATAAGGGGAATAAAGCATAAGGAACATCAAGGAACTACAAGTACAAACGGAGAATATTTAATACCTTGAAATCACAAACTACAATGAATCATCAATCGTAGAATAGCTAAAAGACTCAGGTGAATTGGAATAACGTATCAAAGTGCAACAAGTAACATAAAGAGGATAAAGGGAGGTAAAATATGAAGCAATGAAGATATTCAATTAATACAAGTAAGGACAAATAGGAGGTAAGCATGTATTGGGTGATGAAAGAATAAATTGAAACAAGTGGAAAACTAAATAACAGATAGAAAGTAAGGCATGGATTACAAGTAAGAACATGTACTTAAGGCATGAAACAAAATATAACATGAATTAAACAACGACATATAAGGTATATATCCTAACCCGCATGCTTTATCCCATGACAAGGCATATACTATCGTCACCTCGCATATACGTTGTACCCCCACATAATTCACATAACAAATAAACTAATAAATTTTAATTCCCTCAAGTAAAAGTAAGAGATGACACTTTCCTCTTTGCGCAACCAACTCAACAATCAACCACGACTTTCCATTTCGAACAAGCCTCCAAATTAATCAAATCTAACTAATTGTGATGACCCAAGGGGTCATTTTATGAAATAAGTCTCCGTTCTAGGCTTATTATCCATAAAAAGAATAATTTTAATTACCTCAATTTGCGTGCACAGTCGAGTGATGTGCCGGATAATTTTGGCACATTTAATACCAAATTGCTTAAATTATAGTTTGTTTCAAGAGAATTTACCCTCTATACTTATAGAATTCTGACGTTTTGCAGTGCATGAGATGTAAATACTCAAGACCATGAAGAGAAAGCAAAGAAGCTAAAAAGTGAGGGAAACAACACTATGCGATCGCATATCTGACAAGAGAGCGTCGCATAACTTAAATGCGAAACGCATAATGCACCCAGGGATCGCAGACCGCAACAGAAAAGATAGGCCAATCTCAAGAGCTAAAATGCGGTCGAGTATGCGATCACATAACTCACATGCGAGCCTTATACTTAACCGCAGAATCTCCGTTGCCTGAAGCTGCACAAGGAATGTGATTTCAATCTGCGGTCGCACATCAACAATGCGAACCGTAAATCAATAATGCGGTGATGACCAGGAAACTAGGGTTTAGCTATGCGATGAGAACAAGAAGGATGCGAACCGCATTCCTGTTATGCGACAGGAATGTGATCGCATAACCTGTCTGCAGGGGCATTTTTGTCTGTGTCCCACCCGACCTTTGGCCCACTATAAAAGGATTTACTTGAGTTTTGTGGGGGATTTTGGTCCAGTCTTTGAAGAACATTCCCCTATTATAATATTCTCTTCTTTTTGGAAGCATTATAACTTCATTCTTGGTTTGTAAGCATTCATGACACTTAATACTCTTAGCTTTTTGTTATTTATTATGAGTAGCTAACCTTAAATACTAAGGTTGTGGACCCTAAATGGGTGTTATGTATTTGGATATTTAACATTGAATATATGGGTTGTTGATATTTATTAACTCTTCATTGTACATTTCTTGTTGGTGGTTGCAAACACTAACTTATGCCATAAATTCTTTCTTAGCTTGGAAAAGTGGGTTAGAATTGGTAAGAGTAAATATCAAAGACTCAAGGCTTTAAACCTTGTTTAATAGAATCACTTAGGGATAAGATGGTTTTATTTGGCATAAAGTGATTTGGATTTCATTGAAACTCTTTTATATTTGGGAAAATTATAAAGAGGAAATACTACTCTATTATTGGAAAATATTGGGTAGCCATCTAGAAATCAATTGCATATCAAGAACTTCCCATTAGAAATATATCATATTAATACCCATTTGCATTACACGTCATTAAAAGGGGACACAACCTTGGTTCATCTAATCATATTAACTACACTTTTAAGTAAATCTCATTGCTACTACTTCTATTAGATTACTACACAACCAACCCCCATCTCCCCATTTACTAATGGAATGGAATTATGATTTGAGTTAAGAATCACACTATCAAAGTAACATTTTCACACCTATTCCCTGTGGGATTCGACCCCAACCTTGTTGATTCATTATATTTGACTTCGACCGCTTTACACTATTTTAAAGTGTAATTTGAGCGTATCACATTTTGGCGTCGTTGCCGGGGATGTACGGTTTTGAAATTACTAGTTAGTGTGTACTTAACTTTATATCTTTTTCTATTCCATCACAAGTTGCTTGTTTTGTATTGGTGTCCCATGGAAAAATGGCCGATAATTATGATGAAGAGGAAAATCCTTTCGCCGATATTGAGGAATACATCGACGACTCCAATGCCATACTTCCACCGGTAGTTGGTGCATCGACATTTAATGTGGACCATGGAATGATACTGATGCTCAAGGCAGAAGGATTGTTTCACAATTCAACTGATGATGACCCCACGCAACACCTAAGGAATTTCTTGGGTGTGTGCGCCATACACAAACAGACGAATGTATCGGATGACGCCTTGAGGTTGCGGGTGTTCAAGTACTCATTAGCGGGAGAGGCAAGGAAATGGCTTCACAACTTACCTCCTCACACCATCACTACATGGCCGGAGCTAGTCCGATCCTTTTTGTCAAAGTGGTTCCTGGATAGCAAGAAATCTGAGCTCAGATACAAAATATTCTTCTTCAAGCAAATGCCGGGGGAACACTTACATGAAGCATGGGACCGATTCAAGTTGTACCTTGTGAGATCACCGAACCATGGGTTCCCGGACCACATTTTGATGGAAATTTTTTACATGGGATTGGACCCACTCTCCCAGTCAATTGCAAAGAATGCCGCGGATGGGTCTTTCATGGATAAGTCATTTGCTAGAACTACGCAAATTCTAGACAAGATGGCTAAGCACAATCAAGCTTGGCATTCGGAAGATACAACTGGGGAAGTTTCTTATGGCACTCCTTCTCTGGAAAACATGATCAAAGAGAATCAAGAAGGAGACCAAGTAATTGTCAGTCTCGCCACTAATGTTGATGTATTGACAACGATGCTAAAGGAAAATCAAACCAAAAAAGTGCATATGGTGGAGGAAATGCAATCAATGGGTAATCAAGAATAGGAAGAAGTAAACTATGTTTAAAACTCCCAAGGTGGTTATCGCCAACAAAACAATTGGAGGCCAAACCCGCAAGGGCAAGGCCAACAAAATTGGCAAAATGAACAAGGCGGTCAAGGATCGTGGAACAACAACAATAACTATTCCAATAAAAGCTCCAATCCTTATGTAACACCAAGAGTTCAATATTCCAACTCTTCATAATCATCAAGTAAATCTAAAATGGAAGGGATGCTAGAGCGGATTTTGCAAAACCAAGAGAAAAATGATGCAACAATGAGGAATATGTCCGAGGTGGTGGGGTCACACACCGCTTCGATTCAAAAACTTGAATTGCAAATGAGAGATCTATAAAGAGAGCAAACTCCCAAGCAAAAAGGCACACTTCCAAGTGACATGGTGGTAAACCCGAAAAGCAGCCCAAGTGGGTCGACATCTCATTGCATGGCCATAAAACCGAGAAGTTGTAAGGTGCTACAAGACGAGAGTGAGAAAGTGATTGATGTTGATAACAATGATAAAGGAGAGGAAGCACGGAGTGAGTCGCCGGTAGTAGTGGAGGTTGGAGAAACCCTCCTAGAGGATGAGATTCAAAGAGAAAGAAAAGGAAAGGCCGTGGAGAAGGCGAAGGAGACCCCAAAGTATCCTCCCCCAATTTCTAGACCTAATCCTCCATTTCCTCAACGGTTTGCACGAAGAGCGGATGATGGGAAGTTCGAAAACTTCTACGACATCTTGAAGCAATTGTCGGTGAATATTCCATTCTTGGAAGCTTTCCAAGAAATGCCGAGGTTTGCCAAGTACTTGAAAGAGTTAATGACAAAGAAGAGAACAGCAAAGAATGAGGTGGTGAATTTGACTCATCGGGTTAGTTCAATAATTACTACATCAACCGTGGAGAAAAAGGGAGACCCAGGAGCTTTTACTATCCCGTGCACCATTGGGTTGAGAGATTTTGCGAGAGCACTTTGTGACAACGGTGCTAGTATAAATTTGATGCCTCTTGCTATTTACAAGCAAGCGGGATTGGGATTGCCAAGACCAACTAGAATGCGTTTGCAAATGGCCGATCGAACTATAAAGAAACCCTTGGGCATTGTTGATGATGTTTTAGTGAAGGTGGGGAAGTTCCTTCTTCCGGCCGACTTTGTCATCTTGGATTTTGCGGTTGACAAAGAGATTCCTATCATTCTAGGGAGACCATTACTTGCGATGGGAAGAGCATTGATGGACTCGGAACGGCATGAAATCAAATTTCGGGTGAATGATGAAGAAGTCACTTTCCAAGCAAGCAAAGGTTTGAAGTTGCCAAGTGCTTTTGAAGGAATTTCGGTAATTGATGCAGTTGATGAGGTGGAGGATGTTGTTGAGATGAAAATGGAAGAAGAGGGCCTCGAAGAGGCATTGGCGGCAATTTTTGTAAATTTTGATGATGACAACATTGATGGTTATGCGGAGATGGTCAACGCATTGGAAGGGCGTGGGTCCTATACATATGCACCAAAGAAGCTTCCCCTCGACCTAGAGAATCGAATGACGCCGCCCGCAAAACCTTCAATCATGGAGCCACCACACCTTGAGCTCAAACTACTTCCATCTCACTTGAGGTACAAATTTCTCGGCTCTAATAATACTTTACCCGTAATCGTGTCTTCTTTGTTGAATGTTGTGCAGGTAGATGCATTGCTAAATGTCTTGCGGGAGCACCGACAAGTGATTAGATGGACAATAGCGGACATCCGGGGAATTCCCGCCGGCATATGTGAACATAAAATTCAACTGGAAGAAGGGAGAAAACCAAGCGTAGAGCATCAAAGAAGGTTAAATCCCTCTATGCAAGAGGTGGTCAAGAAGGAGATAATCAAATGGTTGGATGACGGGGTTGTCTACCCCATTGCAGATAGTCTGTGGGTAAGTCCAGTGCAATGTGTGCCCAAGAAAGTAGGCATGACGGTGATCCACAATGAAAGGAATGAACTTATTCCTACGCGGACAGTCACCGGATGGAGAGTGTGCATGGACTACCGGAAGCTTAACAATGCTACTTGCAAGGATCATTTCCCTATGCCTTTTATTGATCAAATGCTTGATCGGCTAGCGGGAAGATCTTTCTATTGCTTCCTTTATGGATATTCCAGCTACAACCAAATCAACATTGCCTTGGAAGATCAATAGAAAACATTTTTCACTTGCCCGTACGGCACCTTTGCTTTTAGTCGGATGCCTTTTGGGTTGTGCAATGCCCCGGCCACATTTCAACGATGTATGATGTCCATATTCTCCGATATGGTGGAGGATTTCTTGGAAGTCTTCATGGATGATTTCTGGGTGGTGGGTGACTCATTTGAGCATTGCCTTGACAACCTCCGACAAGTGCTAAAACGATGTGAAGAAACAAATCTTGTGCTCAATTGGGAAAAATGTCACTTCATGGTTGATGAGGGGATTGTTTTGGGGCACAAAATTTCAAAGAATGGCATTGAGATCGATCGGGCAAAGATCCAGATCATCTCCAAACTCCCTCCTCCAACTTCAGTGAAAGGCATCCGAAGCTTTCTTGGTCATGCCGGATTCTATCGGCGCTTTATCAAGGTCTTTTCAAAAATTACAAGCCCTATGTGAAAACTCCTTGAAAAAGATGCCAAGTTCTTGTTCGATGAAGGATGCCTAAAAGCATTTGAGGATCTTAAAGAAAGGCTCACCACGGCCCCCATTATTGTCACACCGGATTGGTCTCTTCCATTCGAGCTTATGTGGGACGCCAGTGGTGTAGCTATTGGAGCGGTATTGGGTCAAAGGCACAACAAAATTCTCCATCCC
>ML498828.1:28069-41078 GCA_005239535.1 Nicotiana rustica
TTTGATCCGAAACCACTCAATTCACGCCCGTTTTACACCAAATTTTACAAATAAGACAAATAATATATAATAAACTTGTTCCGGGCTCCGGAATCATAATATGGGCCCGCTAACAGGGTTTTCACAAAATTATTCACTTTCATATTCCTTTGTTATTTTCAGAAAACAATTTCTTTTAAAAATTCATTTCTCGGGCTTGGGACCTCGGAATTTGATTCTGAGCATATGCCCAAGTCCCAAATTTTCCTACGGACCCTCCGGGACCGTCGAATCACGGGTCCGGGTCCGTTTACCAGAAATGTTGACCAAAGTCAACTATATTCATTTATTAATTATCAAAACTCATTTTTATCAAATTTTCACATAATAGCTTCCCGGCTACACGCCCGGGCTGTGCACGCATATCGAGGTGAGTCTAACGGAGGCTCTCAGAGCTTCGGAACACAGTTATAGCTTAAATTACATAAGATGACCGTTTGGGTCATCACACCCCTCTACTGAATCTTTAGCGCGAAAATCCTCTTGGACCTCAACTGGCGAACCTGCCTATCAACAATGGCAACTAGCTCCTCCTCATAACCTAGGCCCTCATATAACTGAATCGTGTTGAAGTCTAACACATGGGACCTACCGGCATGATACCTACGGAGCATAGACACGTAGAAAATCGGATGAACTTCCGATGGATTGGGAGGAAAATCAAGCTCATAAGAAACCTCCCCAACTCGTCTATACCCCTCAAATGGGCCTATAAAACTTGGGCCAACTTGCCCTTCTTTCCAAATCTCATAATCCCTTCATCGGCGAGACTTTCAAGGGAACCTTCTCGCCCATCATAAATGATATATCACGCGCCTTCTGATCCGCATAAATCTTCTGTCTGGACTGTGCTGTGCGAAGTCACTCCTAAATAAATTTTACCTTTTCCAAGGCATCATTCACCAAATTAGTACCACATAACTTAGCCTCGCCGGGCTCAAACCACCCGATGGGAGAACGACATCGCCGATCATATAAAGCCTCAAATAGAGCCATCTCGATGCTGGGCTGATAACTATTATTGTCAGAAAACTCGGCCAAGGGCAAGAATTGATCCCACTATCCCCCAAAGTCAATCACACATGCTCTAAGCATGTCCACCAAGATCTGAATTGTCTGTTCCAGACTGCCCGTCGGTCTGTAGATGAAATGCTGTGCTTGTTGATAACTAGGAATTTTAGCCTACTATTTACTCTCTTTTGCTTAGGTTTTGGATAAAAAATGCGTTAAGGTATTCCCCAAAACTAACTCAAGGTGCTTACTTGCAGGTTTTGGTCAAAATGAGGCAAAGAAGCCAGGACGAACTCATAAAGGAGCCAAAGTTGCACAAGCCCTAAAAATTACTGGAGCATTGTCAATGCCATTATTACGCTACAACACAAGTTTATCCGCTGAGGCGGTTAGTTAAGGGCTGTCGCGGAAATGAAGTTTAGAGAGGTGGAATTTGGGTTCATTGTTGACCGCTGACCGCACTGCTAAAGCGCGACTGTGAAACCATTGGCGCGGCCGCGAAGGAGATTTCGCTGAGAGCGGTGTATCAAGAATTAGAGACCTTGCCTTCTTGGGCCAAGCAAAGAACGCGGTCCGCGTCATTATTGCGTGGCCGCAAAGACACCTGACGCTAAGGCGGTGGATTTTTCGTTGGCAGCGAGAGTTAAGGTTCAGAGAGTTGCAAGTGGAGTAAATTTGCAAGACACTGTCAGCGAGCATTTTACGCGATCGCAGTTGATGCCAACGCGGACGCAACTCTTTTTACGCGGTCCGCAAAACTTACTCCAGACCAGGTTCAAGTGAAGAAAAACACGGATCGCGCTCGTTATTGCGCATCCGCGAAAGTCCATTTGCTAAGGCGCCCAGTTTTACGCTGACAACAGGACCTCCGTAGGGGTATTTTTGTCCAGTAATTTCAACTGTGTATAAATAGATCTTTTTCACATTTTTAGGTTATCTTTTGTATTAGGGAGCTCGTGAAAAGCAACACTTTTCCACTTTGAGTAATTTTAGAGTAGCTTTAACTTATAATATTATATTTTGTTCTTGTAATTAACTTTTATGGCTTATATTTTATCTCCATCTTCGATTTCTACCTTAATTATGAGTAGCTAGACCCATTAACTAGCGTTGTGACCCAACCCTAGTGTGGGTATTTAATGGGTCTTTAATTTTAGGGCTTATTTATTTATGGGTTAGTGATATTTAGCTTGTTTCATGCTTTATCTATTGAATTGGTGGTTGTAAACACTGATTTGTGCTTTTTTTACCAAGGCTCTTTTTGAGAAAGAGGGCCCAAGTCTAGGTAAAATAGGCTAAAAAGGAATTGGGGTGAATTCAGGAGATTGATAGTCCCAATTAAAGGCTTAAACCTACAAATAGTAATACCTGACTTGAGCCAATTTCACTTGCACTGTTTGAACACCTAATAGGCTTGAAAAAGCCAATTCGGGAAAAGTCACTCAAACTACTGAGAGGTATAGAGTGAGTAATTGAGTGTGAGGTTATATCACGACCCCAGATACAACAAGCTTGTCCTAAATTTTAGACCCCGTTAGATTCTCGCCTAGGTGTAAGCTACTTGCCAAGTGCTTATTATCAATTGAGAGAACTCCTACAAAAATATTGTACTTAGTTTATTTTCAGCAATCAATAGCATTAAACTAGAATAGAAACAAAACCCACTCATGGTTAGAAGTGTAATTAAAGACAAAGCACATAGCAAGATTAGATAGGAACCCAATTCCCAACCAATTATAACTCCCTGTGGATATCGATCCCGACCTTTCGGGTAAAAACTACATCGACCCTTCCTCGCCATTATATAGTGGTGCAAGGTCGGAGCCGATCACTTGTCACACCTCATTTTTTCCGAGGGGATATGGGAGTTTTTCAAATTTAAGTGACATTATTCGAAATGAGATTATTTATTTAATTTCAGGGTCGCCGCTTGGAATAATTTATGGTGTCCCAAGTCACCTCTTTATTTTAAATCCCAAAACAAGGAAATTGATTCTATTTTTATGGCCCGCAGACACAGAAGACCTGGTAAGAAATTCTGTGAATCCGGGAGAAGGTGTGAGGCACTCTTGAGTTCCGTGATTTTAGCACAGTCCCTCAACTATTGATAATTGGCATAATTTTCTGATTCAATATATATTTGAACTTATTGTGCATTTTATTCCTTTTAAAAATTGCTTTAGTGTTTATGGGATTTATTTGAACAAGTCGCGATGTCGCGCACTTGTTTGTTTTTATACACATTGCGAATTGCGCCACGTAAAACGCACCCGCGGTTTATAACATGTTAATTATTATTATTATTATTAGAAGTTGTGGTCGGGTCACATGAAATGCATACTCGAATGGGATTTACGTATCCTGACCATGCCAGGGGTATCGTACTCATGACCACGATGATTTATTAATCGCGCCTAGAGCCAGCTACAATGTTCATGTATTTTTTGATATTGGTGGATGACTTCTCTAGAGTCACTTGGAATCATTTATTGTCATGCAAGAGCAATGCCATTTCTGTACTTAAGGCTTTTCATGCAATGGTGAAAGTTCATTTTAACTCATTTGTTCAGTCCTTTGGGTCTGATAATGCTTATGAGCTAGGCTCTAGCTCTGAAGCCCAACAATTATTTTCTGCCAATCCATTCTCCATCAAACTTGTATACCTCACGCTCCTCAGCAAAATGGTGTGGTTGAAAGAAAGCAAAAACACCTATTAGAAGTATCTAGGGGTCTTTTTCATCAATCCAAACTCCCCCAAGTATTGGGGTGATTGTGTTCTCACGGCCACTTATTTGATCAATAGACTACCTTCCATTGTTCTACATAACATTTCTCTTTTTGAAAAACTACATGGCTATATCCCTTATTTTGATCATTTGAGGTCTTTTGGGTGCCTCTGCTACTAGCCCCAAACTTGGCAGGGATAAATTCAAACCTAGAGCTATCTAAGACTAGGCAGCAAACTACGGGGTGCAATAGCCTACATATTTTTCTAAGACTAGTTTGAGATTATTGAGAGGTCATGAAGTATGAAAAAGAATTGTTGAAGTAGAGATTTAGTCATTTTATACCGCCAAATAATTTAACACATAAAGTTGAGTTTAGGATAATTTCTACATAATAAATCAACAAAGAATTATGTTTCTCTCAACCAAATAAACAGTTTCTTCTTTTTCACATTTTAGCTATTGAATCTGTATCCAGAAACAAACAGAAATTATTAGTGAATTACAAACCAACATTCAGATCAATCTTTTAACATTCATTTCTTGGTTCTCAAATCTAACTCATGATGAGCTTGAATTTAAATTTGCATAAGATTTAAATACGAATCACATAATTTCAGCACAATTTAAGCCCCAAAAAATATCAGAATCTAAGTTTAATATGAAAAAGCTGCAAGTAATTCAAAAACCATGGACCCGTAAAATTGGGCACAAACATATAAAAAACAACTCAGATTTCCATTCATAATCAATGGAGTATCTTAGGCAAACGTTTACATACCTAGTTGCAGAGAATCTAGCAGAAACAATGACCAAATAAAGGTCTAAATTGATGAATGAACTCGGCAACACATAGGCAACAGAAACCACTTCAATACAAGTTGAAAACCAGCTTTTAAAAACCTAGAAAAATGACTGAGAAAAACTCTTTGAATCAACCTAAAACTAAGAATCAGTATAGACACAAGAACTTCCAACAAAGTATCCCGACCCCCTTTTTCCCCCAGGTGCGTCTGCTATCTCTTTAGAGTGAGGGGAGAGAGTGATGGTGTAGGACAGTCGAGATTCGGCCGGTGAAATCTAAGGTTCACCGCCAAGTGGTAGTGTTCTCTTCAAGAACAATAGAGAGATTATCGGCGGATATCCTCCTTTTCCCTGTAGTGTGCGTGTGTTCTCTAGAAGGAGGAGTTGGTGGCTGGTGGGCTAGTCAGCTGCGAGGTGAGGGAGATTGCAGAGGCGACTGTTAGGGTTTTTAAAGGGGGGAAAGTCCCATCTCTGGTGTTAGAGAAATAGAATTAGGTTTAGGCATTTAAGGGAAAACGACGTCGTTTCGGTGTTTTAAGGGACTGGGCTGGGGCACATTTTGGAATGTTTAGGCAACTGGGCCGTTTGAAATTGGCCCAATCCAATCTTCAAGCTTAGAAATGACCTTTTCTCCCTTCTTTCTTTCTTTTTCTTGATTTTTCTTTGATTTTAAATCCTAACCAAATTAATTCCAAAATCAAATCTAATTTGTGAAATTAAACCTAATTATCTATTTCTAACACTTGAACAATTAACTAATTTAAAACTAATGAAAGGAAATTAATAATTTAAGATTAAAAACTAAAAATATAAAATTACCATGGTATTTTTTTGTGATTTTAATTAAATAATGCATCTAATAAACTAAATGAAAAAAAAATATTTTTTAGAGATTTTTATGATTTAAAGCATTTTCTAATAAAGAAAAATTCCCAATTTTCTATAAAAATAATAAAAGCTACTTTTGAGATTTTTTAGGATTAATTTTATATATTGGGAAAAAATTACGTGCTCACAACTGCCTCTCTTTTCTCGAGAACATGAAGAGTTTTTGGGCAAAAATAAAGTGAGCAATTACGAGCAATATTTGCCCGTTTGATACTCCATGGGAAGCATTTTGAAAACGTTTGACCGAACCTTGCTTCAGTGGTTGCGCGCATATCCTTGGCTATAAAAGAATCATGTCAGAGTAGTTCTAGAAGTTTAGGTAGCTAGGACTACCAGAAAGCTGTGATTTCACTGTTGTTGCTGTTATTACTGCTTGCTGAGCTCCTTATTACACCAAAATAAAAATGAAAAAGAAACTAACTAAACCTATCAGCTATGAGTTACAAGACTCATATCTATGAGCCTTTTGAAGCTTCGACTTGAGTCTTGGTTGGTTCTTCACGAAGACTGTGATCCGAATCTTGATGCTTGCTAGCTGCAAGTGATAGATTATTCTTCTTCAGCTTTTCAAATCAAGACGGGACTTGCAGAGCTTGTGGCTTCAGTTATGTCTTGAGTAGTCCACATATTTTCTCCACTGCTGCACTTTGGATTCACTTCTTTTCTTTTCTTTGGATAGAGACGTTTTCTTTTTGGTCATCTCGAATCCTGTGCCTCGAGGTATAACCTGCTCAGGCACCAAACAAACAAACAAAATTTTTCTGCCACAGTTTTCACTAGGAAAATCTTGTGAGTCATTTGTAGTAAAAGCTCTATACTACTTCATTATTCAAAGCAATAAAAAGGGCGGGAATGGTGTACCCGGAAAAACAGAGACTTGGGAGTGGAGACTCTATGTCTAAAACGAAAGCAACTAGGGACTGGAGACCCTATGTTGGTAAAGCGACTAGGGAGTGGACACCCTATGTCTAAAATAAAATCAACTAGGGAGTGGAGATCCAATGTTGGAAAAGTAGACTAGGGAGTGGAGACCCTAAGTCTAAAATATCAACTAGGGAGTGGAGACCCTATGTTGGAAAAAAAGACTAGGGAGTGGAGACCCTATGTCTAAAATAACTTCAACTAGGGAGTGGAGACTCTATGTTGGAAAAGAGGCTAGGGAGGGAGACCCTATGTCCAAAATAAAATCAACTAGGGAGTGGAGACACTATGTTTGAAAAGTAGACTAGCGAGTGGAGACCCTATGTCTAAAATAACTTCAACTAGAAAGTGGATGCCCTATGTTGGAAAAGCGACTAGGTAGTGGAAACCCTATGTCCAAAATAACATCAACTAGGGAGTGGAGACCCTATGTTGGAAAAGTAGACTAGGGAGTGGATACCCTATGTCTAAAATAACTTCATCTAAGGAGTGTAGACTCTATGTTGGAAAAACGACTAGGGAGTGGAGATCCTATGTCTAAAATAAAATTAACTTGGGAGTTGAGACCCTATGTTGGAAAAGCGACAAGGGAGTGGAGACCCTATGTCTAAAAATAAAATCATCAACTAGGGAGTGGAGACCCTATGTTGGAAAAGTATACTAGGGAGTGGAGACCCTATGTCTAAAATAACTTCAACTAGGAAGTGGAGACCCTATGTTGGAAAAGCAGACTAGGGAGTGGAGAACCTATGTCGAAAATAATCATCAACTAGGGAGTGGAGACCCTATGTTGGAAAAGAGACTAGGGAGTTGATACCCTATGTCTAAAAATAAAATCAACTATGGGGTGGAGACCCTATGTTGGAAAAGCAGACTAGAGAGTGGAGACCCTATGTCTAAAAGTAAAATCAACCAGGTAGTGGAGATTCTATGTTGGAAAACGCAGCTAGGGATTGGAGACCGTATGTCTAAAAATTAAAATCAACTAGGGAGTGGAGACACTATGTTGGAAAAGCAGACTGGGGAGTGGAGACCCCATGTCTAAAAATAAAATAAACTAGGGAGTGGAGACCCTATGTTGGGAAACACAGCTAGGGATTGAAGACCATATACTACCATGATTTGGAACTTTCTTTCTTTTTCGTTCTTTTCAATTTCATCATTTTATTAAGAGAATGAGTAAAATGCGGTAAAGAGTTTGTAGAAGACTTCCCTTTTTCGAGTCGTTGTGGCGAAGCTGTTTTAGTTTTCGCACGTTTTTTTTGGTTGCACCTTCTTCTTGCATGGTTGCCTTGGATTACACCTGTTTCTTGTGGTTCAAACAAAGAAAAATTTGTCAGTTTGAAATGGTGGTTGGTTTTTCGGCCTTCAGTTCTCCAATCACTTGATCTCGGCTCGTCTTCTTTGATGGTACTTTCAATTGCACTTGGATGTTTCCTGAAGACCGATTTTTTTTTTGCCCGGAGAACCTTTGGATTTTCCAAAACTTTATCATGACGGTTAGTCACGTGGGACTTAACCTTTTCAACTTTATTTTTTTCCCTTTGTGGTCATTTGACTTTGATTTTCTTCTTTCAAGAGTTTTTGATTTCGAAGCATCAGCCACCATGGCCAGTCGGAGTCGACTTGAAGCCCCTACCGGGGTTGGGTGCCTTTTTTGCATATTTAGCTCGTATCAAGTGATAATCCTTCTTATTAGTCTTGCCATCCCTTCTTTGTCTTAGTTTCAGAACAGAGTTATACCGAAAGGGATTCAAAGAAAAAACGAACAATGGAATGAGCAGTGAATTTAGAAAAAAGTTATCCCTTTCGGGGAAAGGACATAAGGACTTATCTGGAGCACATGCAGACTTCAATGAACATGACATGCCTTTTGGATGCATGATATGTGTATACCGTTTGACCCTTAGAAATTCATCATAACTTTTTCCTTGAAATAGAGAAACCTTGCCAGGACTCTATTGACGCTGATGGATACGATGATCCTCTTTTTCGTTCAGTGGCTCCCTTTGCGGGTTTTCACCAACTGACCTCTCTGATTTCTCTTCTCACCATCTCCTTATGGTGCTCTTTGTGAGTTTTCACTAACAAGACTCTCTCATTTTTAATTTTTCCGCTTACTGTCGTCTTACGTTGGCCGGAAGAATTTTCATCAATAAGACTCTCTTATTTACTTCTCTCATTTTGATTGCATCGGATCCAAGTAGTTGTATTCTCCGATCCTTGAACATTCTCACCGATTATAAGGACTTGAGATTATTTGGGTAAAAAGGATTTGGACTAAATTACAACTTTGGAACCTTTCAGGCGAAAACATCGCCAAACCATTATATCATCTACCCCAGTTTCACTTTTTGGGGGGAATTTGGGTTCTTATTTTGGTGTGACTCAACCCCAGATAGAGGTTTCCTATGTATCCTTTCGGAATCAAGTCGAACGTAGTTCAAGGAAATTTTTTTTGATTTTCTTGTGTCTTTATTTCCTTTTTTTCCTTTTCTCGTTCCTTTTATTTTTTCATTTTTCATTTCATTTTCTTTTGTATCTATTTTTTTCTGTTCAATAACACTTTCAGGTTCCAAATAGGGTAATCAAAGAAAAGGTAAACGAATCAAAGGGTTTGCAAAGGATTGATAGTGTTTGGGTAGTGAGAATGAAAGCATTCGTCATCCCAACCGTAGAACATTAATACTATATGTAGGATCGAACATAGTACCTTTTGACTGCACCTGCGTTGACAGTTTTTTCATGGACATTTTCTTCGATGTTTCCTAGGTACAACACTCTCTTTTGGCAGTACATCTCGTTATAATGTATGGACCATTCCAATCCGGAGCCAGTTTTTCTTTAGTTGTTCCGATTCTTTGTTTTATTTCCTTAAACCTATTTTAATTGCATTCTGATTCTTGATTCATTATTTCGAAGTCTGACAACATTTTAGGATCTGGGCATCAAGTCCGCAAGCATGTCATGTTATTGAAATCTGCATTTAACAGAACTGAAAAAAATAAAAAAAATAAGAGAAGTGACAAAATTAAGAAAATGGACATTCATGGACAATGAAATATTAATTTCATTTGATTTTCTTTTGGTTTAATTTTTTTTTGAATTTTAAAGATAGAAGGGTTTACATAAAAAAGTAAGACAATGAATTAAAACATCCGGATCACACCCTGATATAATTCGAACGCAGAAAGGATAGCAAGACTGGCTACCGAGACACCCATCTGATAGGGGAACTTTTAGGCTTGGCGATCATTTTTTGGCTTTTCTTCTGTCTAGACAATGGCTGCAATAACCTTCAGTGCTAGATCAAATTCCTCATCTTCACAAATCATTCCGACTATTGGCCCAGTGTGAGGAGGCAGAGGATTGTTCATCCTATTGGGGGTCCTCTTCATCCTTAAGCATTATTGTCTCGACTTCGATACGGTCTTCCACTGCTCTTTTAAGAGTCCAACAATCTTCAATATCATGTCCCACTGCTCCAGAGTGGTATTCACATCTAGCATCAGCTCGGTGCAAGGGGGACTCGCGGTTCGCCCGGTTCGGGGGCATTGGTTGTAGCAGACCTAGCCTGATTAGCTTTAGAAACATACTTGAATATGATTCACCAATAAGGGTGAACTGATTCCTTCTGAGGGTCTCTCTTAGGTGAGGATTGTATTGGGGAACATTTGGTTAGGGATTATATGGATCTTGGTAGGGACGGGCATTTCTGGGAGGTGGAACTCGATTTTGTGTATAATGTTGTGGCCGCGTGTATGGTTGCGCGTTCATAACCGCATAAGGAGGCGGTGCCACGACATAAGCAACATCTTGATAGGGACAAATAGTGTTGTGGGACCTTAGGGAGCATGTATGATTGGTTGAATGACCTGCGGACCCCCCTCGAGTTGGAAACCATCATGGCTCCCTCTTCTCTCCCATTTTCGTTCATAAAACCTCCCGAACCATTTTGAACGGCCTGTGATGCAGCCTAAAAGCAGAGTTACTCAAGATTTGACCCGTTTTCAAACCATTTTCGACCATCTCCCCAATTTTGATAGCCTCAGCGAACGGTCTACCCATAGCAGACATCATGTTCTGAAAGTAGTCCGCCTCTTGGTCATGTAGGAAGACCGTAATCATTTCTATTTTGTCCATTGGAGGCTTTACCCTGGCGGCTTGCTCACACCATTTGACAGCATATTCGCGGAAGCTTTCTGCGATTTCTTTTTCAAATTGGGCAAAGAGTTCATGTCTGGATCTATATCAACATTGTACTGAAACTTCCTGATGAAATCGCGGACCAAATAGTCCCATATGTGCCGGTGGGAGATTTCCTGGTTCATGTACCATTCTGAAGCGATTCCAGTCATGCTTTCCCCGAAATAAGCCATCAATAACTCTTCTTTTCAACCAGCACCCCTCATCTGGTTGCAATATCGTTTCAGATGAGCGATCATATCTCCGTGCCCATCGTACTTTACAAATTTTGGCACTTTGAAGCCAGCCGACAAGTGAACATGTGGAAACATGCACATGTCAGAGTATAAAACACTCTTTTGGTCACTTAGTCCTTGCATGCTTTTCAGGCTTCTCATCTTCCGAGCCATTTCTTCCTGCTCGGGGTTTCTCACTATTCTTTCTTGTTCCATTGGGGACTCATATTGTGGATGCTGAGGGTATGAGTCTGGAGTAACATGAGCTGTATCTCGATGAAATTGCGGGCCCTGAAAGGTGAACATTGAAGGCTCAAAGCATGGCCTGAGCGCGGTTGGCTGTGCCATGGTTAAGATTGGTGGTGCGGTGAGCAATGTTGAAGGTACCCCTATAAACGGTGCCTGGGGACAGACCTCAGAAGGCGTACCGATAAAGTTGGATGACATAGTAGGGTACCCGAGCAGGACAAATGGGTTGGAGACGGGGATGGGGATGTCGGTGGTTCCACCCGTCCTAGGCATCGGTTCGGGAAATCCAGGTATAGAATTTGGTGGTTCTCTACTGTTGGACCAAGAGTCCCACATCTCTAACATGTGTACACACAACATCCTGTTCTCTTCGGCAGTTGCTGATTCAGGATGTGTTATAACCGGTATGGCATTATCCTCAGGGTCGATGATGCGTAGGCTACTTTTTGAAGACATTGGGACACTTCCTTTTGATCTTGTGAAGTAAGGGTGAGAAGCCTGGATACCGTCAAAACCGACCACCTAAACAAGACCTGTCTCTATAGCACACACAACAACCTTGCCAATTTTGAGCCATTTAACAGATAGGGAATCACACATTGGGGATGCAATGCACCTGAACAGTTAAACGTTTCTAAATGTCTTTGCAACGACTGTGTGTGTTTCATCCCAGCTTTTGCTATCTCTTTCTCAAATTACAACCCTTGATTGCTTTTCCTTCTCTTTTCTACTGTTTTTCGCTCTTTTATTTCTCACTCTTTTCTTTCTTTTTCACTCAATTTTTTTTTTTTTTTGGATCTTTAACATCTTGATCTTTTTTTGTTATTTTCGCTCTTTGTTTTTTTTCCTGTTATTTTTGTCACTCTTTTTTTCACTCAGTTTATCTAATGACAATAATCGAATCCGATGGGGATTGCCTACGTATCATGACGCCTCATGAATCAGATCATTACGTAGTTCAGGAAATACCAGGAACAAAGTAAATAAACTAACTTTTTTTTTCTTTCTTTACTTTTTTATATAACTCACACCATGAAAGCTTTTAGAAAAAGAAATATATATTTTAATTATTTTTTTGGAATTTTCAAAAGAAAGGCTTTGAAAAAAAATATTTTTGAGTTTTTGGTTTTGATTTTTTTTTTCAAAATGTTCGAAATAAAAACTTCTAAAGAAGAGAGAATTTTTTTTGGATTTTGATTTGTATTATCTTTTTGTTGTGAAATTTTGAAATAAGGACTTCTAAAGAAGAAATAATTTTTTTTTTTGAATTGTTTTTGAATTTATGTGCAAAAGACTTCTAAAATTGGTAGAAAATGTATTTTTCTTATTATGATTTGATTTATTTTTTTCCGAATGAAAGACTTTTACAAAGAAAATATTTTTGGGTTTAAAATTTTTCTTATTTGAGATTTTCTAAGGAAAGACTTCTAAGGAAGGAATTAAAAGAAAATATTTTTGAATTTTTAAAAATTGGAGCCGGAATCGATGAGGTTTGCCTACGTATCTTGCATCCGGTGAGAATCAGACCCTTGTAGTTTGGCCGTGTTAACGGAACAAGGGGAAACATGACATTTTCAAAACATTGGCTTATTTTCTTTCTTTTTTTCTCTTCAAAATTTCGGTAGAATTTTGAAAATTTCAAATACCTACCTCTCACTCTTTTTTATATATATTTTCTTTCCCTATTGTAGAAGCCGATCAACCAAGCCGAAACAAATAAATGCACAAGTAGCACGTAAAATACATCAGGATGGTCTTTTAAATTGGGTATACCTGTCCTAGACGGACCCAACACCCAACCCCTGTGTTGAGTCACCAAAGTCAAAATGCACGTGATGCAAACAAACGTACCTACTAGGGATCCGACATGCGTTTATGTCATTCTAGGTTTGAACCCTGAGGTATATTATTCTAGACCTGGCTTACCTGAGCGGATAACTCGAGCCGGGG
>ML498837.1:13355-36828 GCA_005239535.1 Nicotiana rustica
GTAAATAGTAGTAATAACCCTAATCCCATATGTATTAGAAGTAGGACATGTATTATATATATATAGGGCTCATTGTATCATTGTCAACATTAATTAATATAATATTTTCTCCCGTGCTTTCTCATAAAAAAAAAGAAAAAAGTGATGCCACATTATTTATCTCAAGCTGAAGTAAAAAAATTGTGAGTGTATTAGAGAGTTGTCACATGCATCTCCAAGAACTTTAATAGCAGATATCAAAAGATGAGCAGCAGTGGCAAAGGAAACGTCTGATAAATTAACAATATTTTGATGCCCCATTATTTAGTTTTCATTATTTAATTTCCTACCATTTCTTGAATATCCAAATATCACGCATAATAGCGTCTCAAACGCCAGCTACCTCATCCACCACCAATACCGAACATTCTGCTTATGTTCTTTTCAGTAAGGGCCAAAACCGAAGATTCTTTTTCAATAAAGAAAACGATACTTTGCTAAAGGAATTGACATCCGAGTAAAATTGAAATTAAAAGCAGGTATAATGAAATTCTGTTGAAATTATGGAGTAGGAGAAGTACATGCAGACTTGTCAAAAAGCTTTTCTAGCACATCAAAGTTGATCTTAGAGCTCAGCCTCTGCATCAAATGATATAAACCAAAGGTAAGATACAAACAACACAACCAATAAATCTGATATATATTGTTCAATGAAACAGAGGAAAATATACCATGCAGAACATATGGCACAGAGGAAAAGAAATGATTAAGATATGTTGAAATTGAACAAAAACCAATACTCAACAAGAAAAACTGGAACATGAGCGGCAAAGCTGAAGTCCAGGAAAAAATGCTAAGAATGGCAAATCAAAATATATACAGCTATAGGCAAAATGACAATTTTTAGACGCAAATGGAGTAATTACAGCAACTACAATCCAAGGAAACACTAAAAGATTAATTGCAAGCGTCCAGAAAGTACTCGAGCCTGTCTCCTCAGCTACTACATATCTCTGAAGATTGTAAGTTCCATTTCCTCTATCATACATACCTTTCTACTTAACATTTGCTTCGTTGCTTCTGCAGGGGTTTGAGCAGGACCAGAATTTTTCAGTTCTGCAGCCCTTTTTTGTCGTTTATCATGCAGATGATATCATAAAGCAAGGGGTAAGCTAATTCCAAGAGATCGGGAGAGCAACTATTGTGTATTATAAATTTCACATGCATGTGCCATTCTTGTGGCAAGTAACTTGGAAGAGAGGACATGTATTAGTCTGTTGTATGTTTAAGAAGGATGGATCAGGGAAAAACACAAATCACATCTACTTTAACCAGCTTGTGGAGTTTTATTTACTCGTCCTTCAACATAGAATATGGTAGTTGATAGGATTTAATAAAAAAGGACAAACAAGTTGGAAGAGAAGCACCATTGGGAGAAGGAAAGGTGTCTAGATCGCACTGTTGTGCTTGCTTAAGATTGTTCGTAAAGAGAGGAACAGGAGATTATTTGATGTAGTTGAAAAGCAATAATGAACGACTAGGAGTTCTTTGATATTCTTTTTGGTACTTTAGGTGTAAAGAAGACGTTGAAGACAGTTGGGTATTTTGAAAGGCCAATCATTCAGTTGGAATTTAAAACTTTTGGTACCATCTTAGTGCAATAAGCGATTTGATTTATCAGAAAGAATAAAGAATCACAAGCATAGACCATTCTTGCCCTTCTTTTTATATGATAGAAATGATGCATCACTAACAAAAGAGCAAAACAGACAAAGTAGGCAACTAACGTATATGAACATATTAAGTGTTAGAAAAATAACTATGAATATTATAATTATAGAAGTACTAAATGCATTTAGGTTTATCATGCGACTTTTCAGATATCTATGTGATTAGGTGCATAACCATCATGCTATCTATGTGCATGAACTTTTCTATCATCAAGATGACTTTTATGTTATCATTGGGGCTAAATTCATAGTGTGTGTGAAAGGAGTGAGTCTAGAAATGTCTCTTGGCACTGTTGTTGGTGGAGCTTATCATAATATTACTAGTGTGCTTTATGTTTTATCTCCTTCTTCCATCCTCTGCTTATGAAGAGCCTATTTATATTCTAACAAGTGGTGTCAGAGCATTGGTTCGATCTTGGAAGGTACAAATGCAAAGAAAGTAATAATCTCCATTGAAGGTGCGTCCAGGTTTGAGGACTTATATTCCATCTTTTATTGTATTATTTCCAAAGAAGAAAGGAGTAAGGAATTAAAAGACTTTAGACCAATAAGTCTCGTTGGAAGTGTCTACAAGATCATTGCTGAGTTGCTAGCAGAAAGACTAAAAAGAGTAATGGAAAATTTGGTGGCTGGGCAACAAAATCTTTTCTTAAAGGAAGGCAAATCATTGATGCTTCACTTATAGCCAATGAAGATCTGGATTGGCAGTTTCTGATCTTCGCTTTGCAGGTGGCTCAATTGGATAAAATAAGGTGTACCGAGAGGAGGATGTTGAAAATGAAGCTAGAATCATCAAGGAAAAATATGAAAAGAAATTCAAAATTAAGGGAGAGTGTTAAAAATATAATTTTGAATATCATAGATTTACTAGATGCATTTTGGTGCTATCCATGTAACTTTTAGGATATTTATGTGATTAGGTGCATAACCATTATGTTATCTAGGTGCATGACCTTTTTTATTAATTAGAAGGCTATTATGTTATTATTGTGGCAAAGTCATTGTGTGTATATGAAAATATTTAGAAGCGACTCTAGAAGTGTCTCTTAGCACTTATAAAAGCGCAAGCCATTTTTCAAAATTTTTTGCTTTTGCATATATTAACAAACATCAACTTCTTTTTTGACAAGGAACAAACATCAATTTCTCAACAACCATTGAAAGTGGCCCCTCTCTATAGTTTCTTAGATCCTCAATATGACATATTGAGAACCAATTTTCACCAAGATAAGTTCAGAGTACAACCTTTCTTGATTTTGCAACATTATTATTAGCAGCAGCAGAAAGCTCCCGTGCAGCTTGCACATCCTCCGAACAGTTAGCTAAAATGGACTCGTCAGCCTTCTTTGCAGCTAACGCGGCTGCTTCCTTAGCTGCTTTTTCCTATAAATATTGATCAGCAAGCTCACTCAAAAGAAGGGAAAGGCAGGTGGGGAAGTGAGTGCGGACAACTGTTTTGTGATAAGAAAAATCATCATGAAGATGAACCAAAGGGAGCAAGAGTGTAGCAATACACTCGTCGCTTAAGTTGTCAAAGGCAAAACTCTAAGGGGTCGTTTGGTAGGGTGCATAACAATAATGCTGAATATGGTGTATTAGTAATGCTGGTATTAGTTATGCTTGTATTAGTTATGCTGGTATTAGTTGTGCTGACATATTTCTTATTCATTGTTTGGTTTGATGTATTAAAGCATTGCACAATTTCTAAAAAAAATTGCTTGTTTACAAAAATTCCCTCAAAACCAGTCCATCACTCTAACTTTTTAAAAAGAAACATATGTTCGAGAAAAGTTTTTATATGAAAAGGTTTTAAAAAAAATATTTGATTTGTCTACCTATATTGTAATATAGAACTAAATATTTATTTATAAAAAAAGAAATATGCTAAGTATTTATTTATTTACTAGAGATTTAATTTTATTTCTCACTATTTGGATTATTATAAACTTGCATTAATATAATAACTAGCATATTTTAATCAAGCATAAATTTTGAAGGATAATTTTGTCTTTAACTAAGCTAATGCATGCATTAAAACCCATTGCATTGCTAATACCATGGTTTTCTATGCATTAGTTATGCATAAGATAATACCAAATAGGTTGTATAACTAATGCTTGTATAACTAATGCATAGGTTCAAAATGTCTACCAAACAAGGTATTATTAATACACAAAGCTAATGCATGCATTATTTTATCTAATGCGTCCTACCAAACGACCTCTAAGCACTCCAGTCTATTGGCGCTTTAAGCGCAACTAAAGTGGGGGCTTTAGTAAAAAATGGTGCAATGAAGGATAAAAATAAAAATATATATGTAATTCAAGGGAAAAAACAAATTCATTCCTAATGTTTTCCTCAACAACTTTTACACTTATTTGCCGATCACATTTGTTCTAGTACCGTTCGATGCAAGATAGAACTCATGGGCAATGAGGCACATGCCTTAATACCTTGCCTACACTGAAGCGCAACTTAAGCGACGCGCCCTCCCTGAGCTTTTCTAAGCTTCAGGGCTTAAGCGCGCGTTGAATGAACCTTTGAAAACATTGCGCTTAACCACAACAACTTAGTAGAAGAGACCAAAAAATCCCCAAAAATCCATGCTTAAGAATAACTAAATCTAATTGATCTGGGATAACAAGTGTTCTATTATTGCTAATAGTAGTATCAAGAACCAAAATTATATTCATTCACGTACTTTCTAATATTTTTATAAAGGGAAAAGGTCCAGATTTTACCCTTGTACTATTATAAATTGGCTACATTTGCCCTCATCCCTAACGGTTTTCCAAAGTGGCACTCGACCCCTCAATTAAAATTGCCACATAAGAGTCCATGTCACCATTTTTTATAATAACTTTTAAAATAAATAAGCCACTTAAATCTATTTAGCCTACTTTTTATTTCTTTTTGCATTGGCCATTGGACTATTTGACCAAAAAGAGTTCCCATTTCCTGGTACAATTTCGTTACCCCCACCCCGAAAAGATTTACCCCAAAAAGAAAATCTTTTCCCTAACTTTACCGTTTTCCCCCATTCTTTCCCTTTCAAAAAATTTAAAGCAAAAATGAACAACTCATTGAGGAAGAAGCAGCTACCTTTTTTGGGATTTTTTAAAATTTTCTGATTAAGTAAATAAGTGCAATAAATTAAATATTATAAAAATGGTGACATGGACTCTTAGTTGAGGGGTCTGGTGTTACTGTGGACAGCTGTTAGGGACGAGGGCAAATTTGTTTACATCTTTAACGGTAGGGGTAAATTTAGATGTAAAGTATACCGGATGATAAATGTAGACTATTTTACAATAGCACATGGGTAAATCTGGACTGTTTCCCTTATATAAATCCTAAGACCACTGTAGGACCTTACGATCTTCATACCGACTTTACATGGTGATTTGCACAGAAATTAACAGAATCACCTCATATTCCGGGTTCATTTTTTCCCAGATGATCTTCACGTAGTGCTTCTCCTCCTCATTGAAAAGATAACCATCAACCTGTCAGCAATGCAGGTACAGAGTAACAGCCATGACAAGTTAGCGAACCAGGAAATACATGCCCATAAATGTGCAACTAAATTCAGTTGCCACAGGTAAACTGCATTTCATAAAACAAGTTGCAGCACATTCTATTGAAGCCGAATAGTTTTTTGATAATATTTGCTCACAAATTTGTTATAACACAAAAGTTCACTTATTATGGCATGATGCCTTCTAAGCAGTGGAAGAAAAGTAGGGTAGCTAGTATCATACTATCATTTGCTAAGTATCATGCAATGAGGTTGGCAGGATGAAATCCGTCAAAAATCACAGCTTTTAAATAGAACTTTCAAGGACCGTGACTAGTGGAGTTACTCCCTACTAAATGAAAACCAATAAAGAAGAAGTAGCACACCTCTATATCATCGATATCAAAAAAATTTCCTAATTCATCATGATCATCAGGACCCATACAATCCGTGCCATGTAATGTATCACGAGTCGCATTATGCTCAGTTTTAGCCACTGAGAATGCCCCTGCAATTGAGAGAAAAGTAACTTATTCTATGGTCCTGATCCAGAACTCTCTCCCAGCATTCTAACTCTGGAAGAAAATAAACACTTACCTATCTGATCAGACCCTGATATCTGCACATTTTTTTCCCAGGTCACACTCTCTGAGTGTTCCCTCCCTTTTCAGGCTGATTATAAACAAAAAGAAAACAAAAAGAGAATTCATAAGGCAATATTCAGAAAGAAAGAAAATGCCTGCATATTTCCAGTAAACACCAACTAGATTCAAGAAAAGACTGCTCGAAAAGAAATCACATGAAAGGCTGGATACTTCCTTAAAATACCATCTAAAGCTAAAAACATGATATCAGTGGGAGCAAAAGCAGATACAAAAACAGTCAATTGCAAACTTCAGAACTGACTTGAGTCTTTTCCAACAGTCAAAAGCTTTCTTGAAAGCATAAATACTACTTCCCAACTACAAGGTAGGGTAAGTAGCAGCTTCAATAAGTACCTGTAAATACTCAGCGCCATTGTTCTCCACCTCATTGGACATGGAAAAATTTGGATCCTCAGCAGCTTCTTTTGCCACTAATCTTTCCCTCTCAGCATGCTGAAAGGCTGGAGGTTCAGATCCCCCATCAAGACCACCTGAAAGTTTTACAAACTGCAAACACATTCATGAGCATTATATGTGATTTAGCAATACTACTGAAAACTTAAAAGGTCAGGGTACCAAGTAATTACATCACTGTAACAACTTTCACAAAGACCATGGGCAAAGGGCAGCATCACACTTCCCTTGTGTTCACATAGCACTTCTGTGATCCCAGATCCTTTTGACCGCGAACAATGTTGCAGGGGCAACCTCTCTTCTTTCTCAAGCTCCTCAGCTCTTGTATTGAACTCCTCAATCTAGTTTCAAGTAAGAAGTAAAAGTATGAAACTCGGAAAGGAACTTTTTGGCTAACAAGCCATCACCACAGAGGCAACTTGCATCAAACTCCACTATCAATGCATCAGAAAAAGGAGGGAGTTTAACTTTTTAGATCCCCAGGAAAATTTGTTTTGACTGCCATCAATAATATATATCAGGCTCATAAAAAATATCACATCACTAGGTGATGATTTCCTGGACATGAGCATCAAATTGACCTAAAGCCTGAGGCGCCCAGCCCATGACGAGTTCTTTCAAGACTCCACTAGTAGAACAAGAGGGGAAAATGAAGGAAGAAGTCAAAGGCAGGTGAAAGTAAAATCTCTTCCGGAGTGCAGGTATTGGGTGGCTTCATAACATAACAGAATCTGGTGACACTGATAAATTCTCATTAGTAGAGGCAAAATTGCCAATCGCTCACTCAATGGCATCAGCACACATCTCTCTGTACTTGATGTGTATGCACTACACAAGTTTTACGTAATGGTTCCAGCTAGACCTGGCAAGATGGTTAAACATAATAGTTATCCACCCAACTCAACCCAGTAAAAATGGGTTGGATAACTGACTTTTTAAAACCGGGTCGAATATGGATAATTATCCATATTATCCATTAAATGAGTAACCAAATGGGTAAAATATGGATAATACAATTATTAGAAAATTATTTCAGTAATGTTCCTCTGTTGCAAGGGGCAGCAAATTCATATTAGAGCTTGAGGCTATAATACGAAGTCATAAATGGATAATATGGTTACTCATTTTATCCGCCGGTTAACCCGTGTTAAATATGGGTCGGGTCGGATAATTTATCCGTTTTTTCCATTACCCGTTTCAACCCGAACCATATCCGACCCGCCCGTTTGCCACTCCTAGTTCCAGCATTGGTACCAAATTATGCTACACACTTTGTCCATGCCAACTTGTCCATCCCTAAAGATGCCTGCCCTTCTTCCTTGTGTTTTCAGTGTTCACAAGATATCCAACTCAAAGATAACGCAAAGTTTGAGCATGACAGAAGCACCTCCTAATATTACATTGCTTTTTAAGACTCTAATTCAATAGCTGGGCCCCTCCCAATAAAAACAAAAGGGCCTGCAGACATGCTTTAGTACATGCACGTGAAGCTTTTCAATTGGAGAATATTAACGTATCAGCAGTGCTCATCCTACCAGCTTTGATGGTACATACCGTTAAGCTCCCAGATTCCGTGTTTTCAAATTCAATCAAACGCCTGGTCAATGTTGCTTCACAAACATGCACGACTTTGATCTGTTGACCAAAAGAATAAAGAAAATGGGAAAAAAGAAATATCATGTTCCTTCTGCTATGTCACCATAAACAATAAATGTGGGAGTTGCGGCTCCGTTTGTGCTACATAGGCTTGAACATGAAATAAATCAAGAAAGTAGAAAAAGAATAGTTGTCAAGTCGAATGACACGAAAAAATCCAAACTTTGTGACTAAGAACAAATAGTCCTTGAAAACTAGCTAAAATGTGTAAGAGTTTCACAAAGCAGAAGAATCTTTTTAATGAAGTAAGGTGTTTTCATTTAAAGGCATCAAGCAGATGCAAAGCTTACAAATGAGAGTTTAGGTCAGCGCAGATACACAAAAGACTAGGAAACACACACAATTTACTTTCAGATACACATAGGTTGTGGGCAGAATAAAACTTACAACATGAAGTCCATCTATAAAAAAAATCTGAATTCTGACCATCAATATAAAGGAAATTCTAGAAAGACCACTTACAATTTCTGATTTAGAACAACTCAGTCCATGTGAAAGAGCAGCAATGTCCAGTGCAGCTCCACATACCCCACTTGGTTTTCTCCCTGTCTTTAGACAATTTATGGATCAGTGCAAAAATTTAAGTGATTTTTATCTAGTTCCTTAGAATTACTCCAGTAACTTTCACACACATAAATTATACGCAAAGAAAAATCATGTATAACCTGCATCCAATCACGCTTCATGCTGGCCACTATGTGAAGTGCAGTTCTAGAAATATTTGGCTTCCTTCCCCCAAATAAACCTACATTATAAATTGATAGTCTTCACTGGTGGACTCCAACAAGCTAAAAGCAATCTTATATAGACTGAAAAAGGATAAAAAGAAATACAGACAGGAAAGGAAAAAGTAGACCTAAAGGCAACATAGTAAGTAAGGTGTAATTGCGAAGGTACCCACCAAAGGTACAACAAATAAGTTTCTGGATGGAACAGGAAAGAAACAAAAAAGAGAGAATTCTTTTGCACATATCGATAAAATAAGGAGCTGTGCAACTACCTTCAATTCATAAAGAATCTACGGATGTGTCTACATCATTTACAAATTCTAACATACAACCATAGGATAGCAAAGTCTAAAAAGAAGATTCCGCCTTGCCCTAAAAGATCTTGGCTTTTTTCCACGAGACCTATCAAATTCAAGCTAAACGATATCCATATTATTTTGATGTCTTTGCTCAGCCAATTCCTTGATCAGCAGTTGAGAATTTCCCTTGTAATCTTTGTCATATCCACATTACTCCAAACAATGTTCAAAAACCTAGTCCAGAGCTAGAGGCCACAGAGCGGTGTAAGAACAAGTGACTGCTCGCTCCTTTCTCTCTTTCGCACGTGATATAAACTTGTTTTTGCCAGTTAGTTTGTGTTAAACAAGCTACAGAAGCTGCAAACAAGGTAAAACAAGCAACCCTGTATCGTACTCTAGCTCTCCAGATTAAACTCCACGATGCGTAGTTTTGTTGACCACATATAAAAGACAGAAAAATGTAGCATGACTTCACAGTAAACTGTTTTTTACTCTGAGCTGTCCCCCTTAATGGATCTGGAACTGATGTTTAGAGTAGCTTTCAGATTATTTAACTGCAGCATTCTTTTCAACTTACAATAATTTTTAAACAGCAACTTTAGGATTTGCCCGGGATTCATAACTAACTCCTCTACACTTTAAAAGTCTTCTTATCTCAGTTATGAAGTTTTAGAATACAAAACTCGAACTCTAAGCACTAGTATCACATCCTATGATTGAGAATGTGAGAATGCACGGGAAAAAATATTATTCCTTAATTAAAGTGTTGTACAACCCTATTTATATATAATGATTACATAATAATAGGTATCTATTTCCCGATGGGGACACCATACATGACTAACTACTTAACATTCCCCCTCAAGCCGATGCATATAAATCATATGTACCGAGCTTGTTACAGATGTAACTAACACGAGAACCAGTAAGAGACTTAGTGAAAATATCTGCTAGTTGATCATTCGACTTTACAAATTTTGTAACAATATCTCCTGAGAGTATTTTTTCTCTGACAAAGTGACAGTCGATCTCAATGTGTTTAGTCATCTATGGAACACCGAATTTGACGCAATATGAAGAGCAACTTGATTATCACACACCAGTTCCATCTTGCTGATTTCTCTTAACTTCAACTCCTTGAGCAACTGCTTGACCCAAACTAGCTCACACGTTTCCATAGCCATGGCCTCATATTCAGCTTCTGTGCTAGATCGAACAACTACATTTTGTTTCTTGCTCTTCCAAGAGACCAAATTACCTCCTACTAGAACACAATATCCAGACGTAAAACGTCTATAAGAAGGTGATCCTGCCAAATCAGCATGTGTGTACCCAACGATCTGCTTGTGGCCTCGATTTTCAAATAGTAACCCTTTGCCTGGAGTTGACTTTATATACCGAAGAATGCGAACAACTGCATCCCAGTGACTATCGTAGGGAGAATCCATAAACTGACTTACAACACTCATCAGAAAAGAAATGTCATGTCTAGTCCCTGTGAGGTAATTCAATTTGCCAACCAACCTCGATCTCTAAGAGGCTCCCCCTGTCCAGGCAGAAGCTTAGCATTTGGATCCATAGAAGTGTCAACAGGTCTGCAGCCCATCATTCTAGTCTCCTCAAGAATGTCTAAGGCATACTTCCGCTATGAAATAACAATACCTGAGCTAGACCGAGCGACCTCAATACCTAAAAAATACTACAATCTGCCCAGATCCTTAGTCTGGAAGTGCTGAAAGAGATGATGCTTCAGATTAGCAATACCATTCTGATCATTGCCAGTAATAACAATATCATCAACATAAACCACCAGATAAATACACAGATTAGGAGCATAATACCGATAAAACACAGAGTGATCAGCTTCCCTACGAGTCATGCCGAACTCCTGAATAACTGTGTTGAACTTACCAAACCACACTCGAGGGGACTGTTTCAAACCATATAGTGACCTGCGCAATCGGCATACAAGACCATTAGACTCCCTCTGAGCAACAAAACCAGGTGGTTGCTCCATATAAACTTCTTCCTCAAGATCACCGTGGAGAAAAGCATTCTTAATGTCTAACTGATAAAGAGGCCAATGACGTACAACAGCCATGGACAAAAAGAGACGAACAGATGCTACTTTAGCCACGGGAGAGAAAGTGTCACCATAATCAAGCCCAAAAATCTGAGTGTCTTTTTGCAACAAGACGAGCCTTAAGCCGATCAACCTGGCCATCTGGGCCGACTTTGACCGCATAAACCCAACGACAACCAACAGTAGACTTACCTGAAGGAAGAGGAACAAGCTCCCAAGTACCACTCGCATGTAAAGCAGACATCTCCTCAATCATAGCATGTCGTCATCCTGGATGAGATAGTTACCTGTAGACTTAGGGATAGACACAATGGACAAAGATGATATAAAAGCATAATGAGATGATGACAGACGATGATAACTTAAACTACATAAACGGGATTAGGATTAAGTGTGGATCGTACACCATTGCGAAATGCAATTGGTTGACTAAGAGGAGACAAGTCCGCAGTAGGTGCAGAATCTAATGCAGGACGTGAATCACCTGTGCCTGATGCTGGACGTGGACGACGATGATAAGTCACGAGTGGTGGAGCTTCAGAAGGTTAAACTGGACTAGGTGGTGGAACTGGAGCTACAGGTCGTGGTGCTACAACTGGAGCGGTAGGTGGTGGAGCTGGAGTTGTAGAGGACGATAATGAGAGATAGTGATTGAATCTCCAAAAGATGAAACTGGTAGCACCTCAGAAATATCTAAGTGATTACCTGGACCTGTAAAGTATGATTGGGTTTCAAAGAAGGTAACATCAGCGGACATAAGGTACCGCTGGAGGTCAGGAGAATAGCATCGATACCCTTTTTGCGTTCTCGACCCTTTTGCGTCCTCGAGTAACCCAGAAATACGCACTTAAGAGCACTAGAAGCTAACTTATCTTTTCCTGGAGTAAGGTTATGAACAGAACACGTGCTTCCAAAGACACGGGGTGGAAGAGAGAACAAAGGTAAGTGGGGAAACAAGACACATAATAGAACTTGATTCTGGATAGCTGAAGATGGCATACGATTAATAAGATAGCAAGATGTAAGAAATGCATCCCCCAAAACGCAACGGAACATGAGATTGTATGAGTAGGGTACGAGCAGTTTCAATAAGATGTCTATTCTTTCTTTCAGCTACCCCATTTTGTTGAGATGTGTACGGACAAAATGTTTGATGGATAATCCCATGAGAGTTCATAAACTGCAAGACAAATACTCTAGGGCATTATCACTACGAAAGGACTATGGGGAACATAAAAAAGTGAATCTAAAGGTAAAGAAGGAAGTTGGCTTGCTTGACCTATTACAGTTTTCATGGTTTGAGACCCATTGGCCATTATGACAGTAGGAAGAGATTGAGAATACGAAATACTAATGAAAAGAGATTTGTTACCAGAAATATGACCAGATGCACCTGAATCAGTGACCCATGACTCAGAGGTTGAAGATTGGGAGACACAAGTCACGCTACTATCTGTTTGAACAACGGAAGCTATCCCCGAAGATGTCTGTTTACATCCTTTGTACTTAAGGAACTCGATATAATTCGGTAAAGAAACCATCTAGTTTGGATTCAATGCATTGGATCCAACGGATTGTGAGTTAAAGGCTTCTGATACGAATGCCATTATAATATTGTGCCGGAAAAAGCAGAAATTTTCTGGGAATTACTATTTTCGCTGGAATACTCACTGTTCACGCCGGATAAATCTCAAAATGCTCGGAATAAAAAGAAAACAGTATGGGCCTGGTCAGAATTACTAAAAGATAAGGCTGTCCTGAAGAAACTTTTCCAAGAAATGGTCGGAACACTGTAGCTCGCCGGAAAATAAAAAAGTTGTCGGAATCTGATGTAACCTTGATGGGTAGGAAAAGCCTCGTGATCAGGCTGTCCTGAAGAAGGTCGGCCAAAAAATTGTCGTAAACAGGTAAACGCGTCGGCGCGTGGGACAGACGCGTCGGCAGAAACCCTTCTCTGACCGGCGGGTGGAGGGTCCTTTTTCAGAGATTTTTTCTGGGGTTTGGCCGTCTTTGTCTTAGGGACCTTCGGGTGGTGTTGGACTTTGCACAACACCAAGGAAAAAGGATTTTGTTGCGGACAGCCTCCTAAGTCGCCGGAAAGTTGCACGACGACGAGGTCTTTCTTCCCTGAAGTCGCTGGAATGATGCACAACGCTAAATTTCTCACTAATGCACTGATACCATGTGAGAATGCACGGGAGAAAATATTATTCTTTAATTAAAGTGTTGTACAATCCTATTTATATGTAGTGATTACATAATAATAGGTATCTACTTCCCGATGTGGGACACTATACATGACTAACTACTTAATAGAGAACATCGTGCGGATGAGTTTTATTTGAACATTTCTTCAAGAAAAAGATAGTCAAGTTTCCCATCTTCACTTGCTCTAGCTATTCATGCATTAGTTCTCTATTTCTCACAATCTGATGTTTTTATTCTCTTCCATTTGGAAATAATGTTTGTCCTTCTAGTGTCAATTGGTGAAATAACCTAATTAGTGAAATGTTAAGTGTCAACGAGTAATGACATCCATTGTTCTACCAAGAGTTGGTTCATGATTTGTTTCACTTGTTGGGATATGGGAAGCATATAATGCTGAAGTTCTTCAATATATGCAAGTTGTATGCTATATCGTTGGCTCAAAATAAGGGGAAAAAAACCAGCTACCAATTAATAAGCATCTGAAATTAAATAACTTGCCAGAGCAACGGGCAGAAAAATCGCGCTTGCAAAATAAAATCCTTAATGAATCAAGACCTTTAAACTTCTCACAATTAACGTCCAAAATGTAAGTAAGAGAGCTAAGTGGAACTTAAAAAAAATAAAATCCTTATGAATCAACACTTTTAAACTTCTCACAATTAAAATCCAAAATGTAATTAAGAGAGCAAAGTGGAAATTAAAAAATATATAAACTTTTGCCACGGCGTTGGTACCTGGGGCAAGGTGATCAAGAAAGAAGCTAAGATAAAAATTAACCAGCAAATCAGATCTAGACAAATACTTACGATCAGTGAATCGATGAATGAAAAGGCTAGGATCCACAGGTTTTTGAACAAACGGGCGATTTTCAAGGCTTAGAAATTTGCAAAGCTGTAAGAACACAGCACCTAAAATATACCTGCATTTCAAAAGAGAAAAAGGTTGAACAGGCTTCAAATACCATAATAAAGATAGTGATTAGGTAAATGTTTTCCCAAACTGTCCAACTTTAGGTATGACCCTTCATGTATGACAAAAATATAATAAGACCTGCCTAGACTAGGGTATTGTTCTAGAGTTGTAAGGAGGCTATGTACTAGGAAACCTCCAGAATCTGCAAATAAAGATTAACAATTTGTGAAGTCAATAATGCGCAACGGATCACCTAGATTTTTCTGATAGGAAAAAGGAACTTGTTGAGGTTAGAGAGAAGGTACTGCAGTAAAGAAAAAACAGTGCTCAAATACAAAAGCCATAATATACTAAATAAGATATGCTCTTCAGTCATACTGAAGATTAGTCAAGAGTATATGGAATGGCAGCAAAAAGCATATTACCCAGTAACTTACTCAAAAGTCATCTTTTCTTCTGTCCTAAATTTCCTTCCCACACAAAAGAAGATATTATAACTCCTTTATCTTCGTCAAATCCAACATTGAATACTACTCCACATAAGGTTGCTTTCATTTCTAGCTAAACATGAAGCAAGATTCGTCTAATTTACTCTAATCACACAAGTTTCACACATAGGATCTGGTTGACAATATAACTATAAGAAGGATCTAACTATCTAAGGGGTAAAAAGAAATCATCATACTGAACAGGATGATAAGAACTCCTGACCTAAACGGCAATCATTAAGTTCTTGCTCAAGATTATTGATCCAAAGTGTTTATCAAAAGAAGAATGAAAGAGAAAGACTACTAAAACTTTTGTAGAAGTAAGCTCACGTACACATTTATCCTCAAGTACTCAGAAAAGTCAATGAGCAGGAATGGCTTGTTGCTTTCCCTGCATGAAAAATAAACATAAAGATACCCCAATTTGTCACTAGTAAAGTAGCTCGGACTAACAAAAATTACAATAAAAGCTTGAATCAAAACTATATTTGTCCTAATTACTCATTCAATGTATGTACTAATGACAAAACTTTTGTTGCTTTGTTATCCCTGTGTGCTGCATAATATAGTCAGTAGTTTCATCCACAATTAACCAGGTCAAGATCTATAATGTATTAGTTTATCCCTGTTAAATATGGCAAAACCATATACTACATAAATATGGAAAGATTCTCAAATCCCCTTAAATAGGATATTAGAAAATTTTGTAGGAATGTAATTATTGTCTTTGCCACACGATGAAAGTGTGGGAGAGGGTGATTGAAGGGAGGTTGAGGAGGAGTGTGTCCATTTTTGAGAACCATTTTGGTTTCATGCCGGGACGGTCGACTACTGAGGCCATTCACATCGTGAGGAGATTGGTGGAGCAGTATAGGGCGATGAAGAAGGATTTGCATGTGGTATTCATTGATCTGGAGAAAGCCTACGACAAAGTCCCGAGAGAGGTTCTATGGAGATGTTTGGAGGCTAGAGGAGTGCTTGTAGCGTATATTAGAGTGATTCAGGACATGTATGATGGAGCTAAGACACGGGTTAGGACAGATCAGGGATAAGCACTTAGCTCCTTTTTGTTTTCCCTAGCGATGGATTCATTGACGAGACAGATTTAAGGGGAGGTGCCTTGGTGCTTGTTTTTTACGGATGACATAGTCCTGACTGATGAGACGCAATTGATGAGATGCAAGGTGGCGTTAACGAGGGGCTGGAGGTCGGGAGACATACTATGGAGTCTAAGGGTTTCAAGTTGAGCAGGACCAAGACAGAATACTTGGAGTGCAAGTTCCGCGTTGTTACCTAGGACGCGGACGGGGATGTGAGGCTCGATACGCAAGCCATTCCCAGGAGAGAGAGTTTCAAGTATCTGGGATCTATAATTCAGAAGGATAGAGACATAGATGAGGATGTCACACACCGTATTGGAGCAGGGTGGATGAAGTGGAGGTTTGCTTCCGGTGTCTTGTGTGACAAGAATGTGCCGTTGAGATTTAAGGGTAAGTTCTACAAGGTAGCGGTTAGACCGACTATGTTGTATGGGGCAGAGTTCTGGCCCGTCAAAAACTCTCATGTCCAACAGATGAAAGTAGCAGAAATGAGGATGTTGAGATTGATGTGTGTGCATACTAGGTCGGATAGAATTAGGAATGAAGTTATTCGGGACAAGGCAATGTTATTAAAAGCGTGCGCTTCTCGCTTTAAGCGTTGAAGCAACGTGAGGCGCTGCTCTGCCGCTTTTCTGCCATAAAAGCGACTCACATAAAAAAAGCGCACGCTTTAACCGCTTAAGCGAGAAGCGCCACGATGGAAAAAGTGCAAAAAAGCGCGCTTAAGCGACGCGAAGGCATCTGCTAGGGTTTTTTTTAATAAAAAATTTGGCAAATAAACCGTCAATTGCCACATAAAGATACGCTCTTTTGCTGCTCCAACTCCAGCGACGACTGCTGCTCCAACTCCAAGGACGACGACCGCTTCTTCTCTATAAGTTTCTTCTCTTCTGCCTGAAGTGTTCGACTCCTTTTTTCTCTTTTTCTTTCTATTTTTTTCACTTTCTATTGCTCTGTTCTAGACATCTAATTTATGCCCTGTTCTTCTGCCCTATTTATGCTCTGTTTTTCTCTTCTTCTTTCTATTTTTTCCACTTTTTATTGCTCTGTTTTTGTGCCCTAAAACTATGCTCTGTTTTCTGGTTTTTATTGCTCTGTTTTTCTGCCTTTTTTATTATTATTTTTATGTGTTAAATTGCGCTTTACATGAAAAAAGTGTGCGCTTCGCTTCGCGCTTCGGTGAAGCGAGGCCTCCTCGCTTTTTTGCGCTTAACGCTCTCCAAAACACTGGGACAAGGTGGGAGTGGCCCCTGTGAAGGCAAAGATGCGTGAAGCGAGATTGAGATGATTCGGGCATGTTAAGAGGAGAAGCACAGATGCCCCAGTCAGGAGATGTGAGAGGTTGGCCTTGGGAGGTGAAAGGAGGTGTAGAAGTAGGCCAAAAAAGTCTTGGAGAGAGGTGATCAGGCGGGACATGGCGCAACTTGAGCTAACCGAGGACATGACCTTAGATAGAAAGGTGTGGAGGTTGAAGATTAGGGTAGAAGGTTAGTAGATAGTCGTGTGTTTCCCTTTGTCTTCTCTAGTTCGGTAGTATTGGTGCTAGTACGGTACCCTTTTTTTCCTTAGTTTGCTATATTTGCATGTCTTGTTCCGTTATTACTTGTCATCGGTAATTCCGTAATTTGCTAGCAGTACTTCTCGTTTGCTGCCTTGGATTTAGTTTTCTAACTACATTGTCTTGCTATTACTTGTTATCGGTACCTCTTTCATATTCTCTGTTGCTATCTTCGATTTAGTTTCCTAATTATTTGTCTTGCTATTACTTGTTATCAGGGCTTCTTTCACCTTCTTTAGCCGAGGGTTTATCGGAAACAGGGGTAAGGCTTCGTACATCCTACCCTTCCCAGACCCCACTTTTTTACTGGGTGGTTGTTGTTGTTGTAATTATTGTCTTTATTTTCATTCTTATTTGTATTTCTTGTAAAGGTTATTCGAACCCCAAAGCTTGAGGAAATAATCAAGCAATTTATTCCTGAATTCTCTTCTTCTCTTCTTATTTTTCACATGGTGTGAGAGCTAAGGTTTTCGTCCCATATCTTCTTTCTCCAAATTTTAATTTGTTTCTTAAGTTCTCTATCCTCTTCCCTGTTTCTGCACATCTTTGCTTTTTGCTCTATCCTTTCTTTTTATAAAGGTCAGTTAAAAAGGGGGATAACAATAAACTTAAAAATCAGATGGTTGCAAAATAAAAAATTTCTTCTACGCCATCACCTACGATTACCACAGAAAGTTAGATCGTAGTGGCAATTATACTTCTTGGGCTGCTTCTGTAGAATTTTGGTTTGTAGGTCAAGGATGTGAAACTATAGTGAGTAAAGGTGTTAAAATGGGATAGGGTAGACCTAAAAGCACATGGAAGGAAGTTGTGTCGAGACACCTGCAAATCCCTGGAACTAATGCAAACTTAGCTAAAGATAGGACGGAATAGAAGTAAAAGATCTATATAGGTGATATCAACTACTTGGGAGTAGGTTTTAGACTTGTTACAAAACTTCTAAATATTGCTAAATAGGTTGAAAAGAATATATCATAAAACACAATGTCTCACCTACATATAATGTAAACACAAGCAGCCTCAACTTGCTCTTTCCTACGCCCCCTTGTGAAATTCCTCTCAACTGCTATCTGGAAGTAACATATTCAGCCGTAGAATGATATTATGCTAGTAGAGGTGTGCGTAAGCCATAAAGAATCATACTGTATAGAGGTTCAAAGCTGGACGAGCTATTGAATCACCACCATCAATTCCTAATGCATAAATCATACTCTCTATACCATTATATGCTGCAGGAAGGGGGAGTAAATAAATGTATCAGAAAGAACTCCATACTTCAAAATTATATTGATATCAATCAGCGATCTAACATATTCTCAAACCAAAATGGTGCTACATAGGTACATAGCTACATAGCTTGTGCACCTCTATGAAGTTTTAACAAGATTAACCTATCCAACAAGCTATAATAGCTCCATGAATAACGCAGCTCTAACTGCAATGTTATACTTGGTCCTTCAACAAAACCTCTTCCTTGACAAACATATCAGGATATAGTTGTCACCAACCAACAAGAACAAAAAATATTATTTCATTTGCATCTTCTTTTATTTTTTAATTGGTTACTTTATTTATGTTAAGAAAAATCCTTGTACCTCACTCAACTCCAGAAGCTAGCTCAGGGGTGATAATTGCAAAAAATCATATAAAGAGGCAACAGTGCATTCTCTCATCAGCTCTCGCACGCACATGCCTAGTTAACCGGGGAATGGACAACATAACATGGGGCCCATCATTCGATAAACGAAGAAGATAAATGGGTTTGGCTCGGATACGATGTAAAGAAATGGACCTCGAGCCTAACTCAATCTCAAAAATTAGTTCATGAGGTGAGGATTATCCATGACCATATAAGAGACAACTCATTCTCTCAACCAATGTGGGAAAATCTAACAATTTACGTATTCTATCACTATCGTAATTTGGGGTTAGTCTTTTTTTTTTTTTTTGATAAGTAAAGATTTTATTTAATTGGTACCAAGATGGTACAGAAGAAAATTACAAGATAGCTGCAACTCTTAATTTGTTCATCCTACATATTGCCCCCTAGTAAGTGCAAAAAATCCAAATAGTCATCCATCTTATCTACAGTACTACCATAACACAAAAGGTACAAGTTTTTGAGGCATTTATTTTAACTATGGGTATCTGCAGCCTCTTTCCTTCAAAGCATGCGTTGTTCCTTTCCAACCACATGGTCCACATAATGCAATTTGGAATGGTCCTCCATATTTGCTTTAAGCTTCTTTTGACCTTCTGTGATAGCCATATTTCCAACAAGTTGCATATCTTCTGTGGTAACACCAAATATATGCCCATTATGCTCAAGAAAAGTTCCAAGCATTGCCTTGAGAATATACAGTGCAGGAAAAGGTGCTCAACTGTCTCCTCTTCTGAATTACAAAGATAACATCTACTACTCAAGTAGAAACCTCTTCTCTGCAACTTGTGCTGAGTTAGACAAGCATCCCATGCTGCTAGCCAACCAAAAAGTGCTGCTTTCACTAGTGTTTTAGTTCTCCAGATCATCTTCCAAGGACAATTCAGATGTTCCCTGACTATTTTCCTGTATGAACATTTTATAACAGTTATTCATTGTGAATCCTTGCTGTTAACCCAAATTATCTTATCTACTTTGTTCTGATCCAGTGAGCATGACTTCAGTTGCTTCTGAAAGTGACATTCCACCCAAAGACTGAATTAAAGTCTGCAATAAGTACCTCCTTATTCACAGCACAATTAAATAGCTCTGAGAACCTGCTTCTGAAATTCTCATCTCCGCACAAGGTATCCAGCCAAAATTTTATCATGCCACCATTAGCTACCTCCAGTCTAGTATGCAATAGGAATTCATCCAACCCTCCGCTTATCATCTTCCAAATTCCCCCACAACTTTTCAACTGTGAAGGACTTTGTTGCCACCCACTTTGCACCACAGATAGCATCTATCATATTCTGCCACCCATTGTTGTGTCTCCATAGCCACTTGAAAAGCAGACTTTTATTGTGTAAACTCAGGTTGTTCACTCTTAATACACCTTTTTTCTTATCTTCAATAACTATTTGCCACTTGACTAAGTGTGTCTTTATCTTATCTGAATTTCCATCCCATAGAAAGTTCTTATAGAATCTAGTTTCCTTCCAACTGCTTTGGGCATACTGAATAAGGACATAGTATAAGTAGGTATCCCATACAAGACACTATTAATTAGTGTCAGCCTGCCCCAAAACATAGGTATTGCTTCTTCCATAGAGTAAGCTTCTTATTGCACCTTTCAATGACTCCATACCAATATTCTTATCTTTCCTTTTCACCCCTAAAGGCAATCCCAAGTAGATAGTAGGGAATTTTTCTACTTTATGATGTTGCTTTTTGCTAGGTTTCCTCTTAGCCCAGTAACTGCTTCAAAGCTCAGAAGAACCGCTCTCAATTACAAGATTTGGACTCTATCAGCTTCACAAAAGAAGAAAGAGTCAGCAGCATACAGGATATGATTAAGAATCATACTTTCCTGGTCATTCCTACCTATTTTGAGACCCCTAACCCAACCCATAACTTCTGCTTTCCTCAAAATGATGCTCAGAATTTCCATTACCAGGACAAACTAATAAGGTGACAAGGGATCTCCTTGTCTGAAACTTTTGTGAGAACTGACAAACCCACGAGGACTACCATTAATTAGAATATATAATTTCGTTGTTGAAATGCAGACTTTTATCCATTCTGTCCATTTCTCACCAAAACTAATCAGCCTCATTATGTCAATTAAACATTGCCAATTAACATGATCATATGCCTTCTCTAAATCAAGTTTACATGCCACCCTTTGTTTTCTTTCTCCTCGACAAATTGTCTAGGCTTTCATTAGCTATCATAGCATCATCAGTGACTTGCCTTCCTTTGATAAAAACATGTTAATTAGGGGAGACCAACTTGCTTATTACTGCCTTAGAGTCTTTCTGCCAATAATTTAGAAACAATTTTGTAAACACTCCCTAAGAGAATCACGGGTCTGAAATATTTCCCCTTCATTACTCTTTTCTTTTTAGGAATTATAGCAATAGAAGTGGCATTAAGTCTTTTAACAAGAGAGCCCTTATTGTAAATTGTATCCATAACATTCCAAATGTCCATTTTTACTGTACTCCAACATATTTGAAAAATATATAAATTGATACCATCAGAACCAGGAGCCTTGTCTCCTTTGAAAGATTTAATCACCTCTTCCAATTCCTCCATTGTGAACGGCCTTTCCACCCACTCCTTTTCTTCATCTGACATCATCTGAATCTCATCATCCTCCCATTAGGCCGGTTCAGGTTCATAAAATAGATTCTTATAAGAATCCATAATAAGCTTCAATAACTTGATCATCTTCCACCAAATCATCCCCAATCTTTTTCGAGCATTAGCCTGCTTATGAAAGAATTTTGTATTTTTGTCCCCATGTTCAATCCACAAGCATCTAGACTTCAGTTTCCAAGAGATTTCTTCAGCCTTTGCCTCTTTCTTCTAGCTGTTTCTTTTTCTTAATGGAAATTCTTTCTACCTTCTACTTGCTACTCTTTGGTAATATTCATCCTATTAATATTATGATCCAGCTCCTCCAATCTTTTTTTTTTGATAAAGTAAGTGATTTCAATAGAATGCATCAAGAAGATGAAAGAAGTACATGATCTTGATTTGAGCTTACAAAAATATTCTTGTTCATAGGGTACAGTTTGAACTAGCAAAACAAATTGGCAATACACAGAGCCTTTAAAGAACCTATAGGAGTTGAGTTTCCATCAAAACATCTCTTGTTTCTCTCTGTCCAAATGCACCAGAAAATACAAGCAGGGACCATTGACCAGATTTTCCTGATGGCTTTATCAACNGAGCTTACAAAAATATTCTTGTTCATAGGGTACAGTTTGAACTAGCAAAACAAATTGGCAATACACAGAGCCTTTAAAGAACCTATAGGAGTTGAGTTTCCATCAAAACATCTCTTGTTTCTCTCTGTCCAAATGCACCAGAAAATACAAGCCCATTGACCATGCTTTATCAACTCTCCATAAATTCCAGCTCTTATAAGCATCCTTGACTGTGTAAGGGGTGACCCATTTGAGACCAAAAAAGCAAAAAACATGCACCATATGTCTGAAGCACCATATCCGGCTCCTCCAATCTTGCCAAAGCTTTATTATTTCTGTCTTCTAACTTTCCAAAGTCTTCTTAAACTACGTTTTCAGATCTTCTTTCAATGGCTTCAACTTATTTGCTAGAATTATATTAGCTTCCACCATGTAAGAATCCCACAAATTTTTAACCAAATCAATGAATCCTTCATGTTCAAGCCACATATTCTAAAACTTAAAATAACCTTTCCCTTTGAACAATAAACATGAAACAATATGAGAACCATTGAGAAAGAACATTCAAATTCAACTATACTCTAGAAAGACATAACAAGTTTTTTTTTTATAAGGTAAATTGTATTAATCAAAAGGGAGACAACTTCCGTATACAGGAAGTATACCAAAAAGTAGAGAATTTACATCAGAACATGATTCTCTATAAAAGACGCCAAATCTTCTATACAAGTAGGGGCTATATGAGTGCACCAAAAAGCGATCAAAGATAAAAGACTATTCTTAAGATGTGAAAAAGGAGACTCAATCCCCTCAAAAGCTCTCCTATTTCTCTTCCCCCAAAATATCCACATGAGAGCTAACGGGGCGAACTTCCACGCCTTTTGCTTTCTTCTTCTACGAAAACCGGTCCAGCTATATAACATTTCCTTTACAATGCTTGGCATCACCCATTGAACACCAAAAAGATTTAGGATTGCCCTCCACAAAGCCGAGGACACAAGGCAATGCAACAAAAGATGATCAATGTCTTCCCCTGAGCTTTTACACATGTAGCACCAACTAACAAGTGTAATTCTTCTCTTTCGCAGACTTTCAGCAGTCAAGATCACTCCCCTCGCCGCTAACCATGCAAAAAAGCACACTTTCGTGGTCGCCTTAGGAATCCAGATCGAGGAGTATGGAAAAGTGGTCTCTTCTCTCACCGACATACTCTGGTAAAAGGACTTTACGGTGAACAAACCATCGCCACGCAAACCACATCTCCAAGAATCACAAGATGGCTGGGCCTGTACCCCCCCCC
>ML498837.1:37248-51693 GCA_005239535.1 Nicotiana rustica
TTCTGGTTTGAAACTCTGAAGACGTGGGGGAAGGAGACCCTCAGAGTATCCTCTCCACACCACCTATGATTCTAAAAACTGATTCTCCTTCCATCTCCCACCCTATAAGTGATGTTGCTACTAAAGGCTTCCCAATTCTTCATGATGCTCCTCCACATGCCACACCCGAAAGGTGCTATGATTGCCTTGGTCCTCCAACCCCCTCCCGTGGAATCGTACTTTTCAACTATGACCTCCCCCCATAGAGCATTTTCTTCTACCACGAATCTCCACAGCCACTTCCCCAACAAAGCTCTGGTGAATACCCTAAGATCTTTTACTCCAAGTCCACCCCACTTCTATTGAAAATTGAGAACTAGGTCGACAATATTTTTTTTCTTTTTTACTTATTAGAAACAAACAACTAATCTATCATTCAACTGAAAATAGAATTATAGAACATTTCTCTATAAAGGAAAAAATATGATAGAAATTATATAAATAGGTAACAACGAGTATAAAGTCTTTTATTGCACCAAGGAAGCGTGAAAGCGGAAGGGAATGTTGCGCTACTGATGAAGTTTGATCCCTCCACCAGTGATCGTAAAGTCATTCTGAGAACACAACAATCAAAGGTACATAAGATACCTTCATTTAGTGTTCTTTCCCGTGAAGCTGAATAGACACTTTGGACAGTCCGCACTAAGTTACCTGCCAATTGACTCTGCAAATGATTTAAGTTAGTATCGATAGAATACAGATTGAACACTAATACTTTACAAGACACCTCATATATAACTTGTTCAATAAGTGCACCTTAAGCCTAAGCTTGTTCAGTTCCTCAGTTTCATTTTAGTATTATTTATTTTCTCATTTGAGCTTATATTTAAAATATAAAATTATTGATAACGAAATATTAATATTAAAATTAAAAAGAACTACAACATGTGACATATGTACAAAAGCATGCAAGTTGACTCCATCTTCTAACATCTCCCCCACCCCCAAACATATGTTTGGGATGAGGGTCCATTTGCCCCCAACCGAAGACTATTAGATGTAGCTTTTCTTTTCTTTTTTGATATGTAAACCATGCCACAAAAAATCCTACCCAGGAGCAGCTAATTTTTTTTTTTCAATTTGCTCTCTTGATAACTCAAACCTAAGTAGCGCGGACTCTTCGATTTTCGTGGTGTCCCTGTCCGGATACAGATACGGGGACGGGATACGTCTCGGATACGGTTGACTTCGGACTCTTTCACCGAAGTCCATCGGCAAATTTGGAAGAAAAATTGAGATTTTGATTTCTCAAAATCAAAAATAAAACAGATTTAGAACAATGAAAGAATAATGTCCATCTTGGAGAATGAAAGATTGAGTTGTACAATATATGTAAGTTTTTCACAGAATATCTCTCAAAATTTACAATATTTTTATAGCTCTATTTTTTATTAGCCGAATCCTCGCACCCGTATCTATATCCGCACCCCCCAATCATAAATTTTAGATTTTGCCCCGATACTCGGATCCGTCCCCGTATCGGATCCCGCACCCGAGTCCGAGCAACATAGACTCAAACGCAACCTCATGGCTGGAGGTGATTGGCCTTTTACTAGGCTATCACTCTGTTGTAGCATCACGGTAATATTATTAAAGAACTCTACATCAAGTATAAAACTTATTTCCCCCACATATATTTTCTTCGGGTTCCACCAATCACAAGATTAGACACAAAATTTCAACAAGTTAACATTTTTAAACAGCTGAGTAAGCATTTAAATTGCCCGATGTATGAGAAAGACAATGAGGAAAATAGGTTTCTTGTATTGTCTAATTTCTAGAATCTTACACGTACTTTCAGCTCATAAGATCTCCTAGGTATTTGACAATAACATTTTGTTTTTATAACAGTGATGTCCGGAAAGTTTGTGCCACCTAGTCTATCTGTGTTGTGGGTGGGAGGTTACCTATTACCTCCCACCAGCAGCACAAATACCAGAAACTCCACCCACCAAGCCTTAGGACGATGGGAACAAAATACGGAGTGTTTTCTGGTCTACCATGTTTTTCACCCACCTTATTGACCGATGTGCAACACCTTTTTATGAAATTTTATTAAAATTCTAACCACTTCTTGCAGTGCACCTTAAAAACTCCTTTTGACAAAGAGTAATAAAAATGGCATTCAGTCAGATTAAGCACACCGTCCAAACTAGACGGGGTATAAATCCATTCAGACTAGATAGGATTGAATTTGAAGAAAAACAAAATTGTCTAAGATATTGCAATCCTATATGCATCAAGAAGAATATGAAATAAAGAACTAACCAGGCCGGCAGCATTCTTAACAAACGTGGGCTCACTTGAAAAATTATCTTCATCAAGAACTCTTCCACATAAGGGACAACATCTATAATGTAGCAAAAAAGAAAGATCACAGATGAAACATATATAACCAAATGAAGCATCTTATCACTAATGAACAACATACATAACATAAAATGAACGAGAGTATTATAATGTAGAAGAAAGAACAAAGCTCTCACATTTTGCCATCCACAGAGTTGGGTCGACTTATGTTCTCTGCACAATTAACGCAATATACCATGCTCGGAGACCTGAATCAACTAAGAAAATATATCATTTTGTGAAAATTTGTAGAAAGTCACCTAGAATTCTAATTTTGATCTTATACGATATGCCTTTTTAGCAAATAATTCCATGTATGATGACTTTTAAAGAAAAAAGGACATTGCAAATTAATTCAATGGGCGTGACGGTGGATGCGAATGCTTTATTTGTAATAGTAAATTAATAGTCTTCTACATGCTGGGATTTGACAGTCCCAAGTACTTTTGGTACACTTGAATCAGAGTCAAAAGTGAGTGAAATGCCTGACAAATCTTACTGTCATTAGTGAATATAGTAAACATGGTTGTTTCGTCAACAATCCATCGACTTAGAAGAATGATATCGATAGCACGCCTAGGAGCTAATTATTACTTCATCCACTAGAAACTCCATAACTATCCAAGAGGTCTAAGTACTAAAATTATTAAGAACAGTTCAAAGGTAGCTTTTTATAAACACAGGGTCCTGACCAAGATGACCATTCAAACAAGCTTCTATAAGTTAGAGTGGACCATGGAGGGGAAAAAAGTGGATAATCCTTAATGTTTCGGTATTTTTGGAGATGAGGAAGCTTTGCGGGTAAAAATTTCAGAAAAAAACTAAAAGAACAGATAAAATACATAATCACTAATAAGGTATCAAGGAGAGCTAATTACTATAGTTCACCCACAGCAAATCCGACGAGGTATATAGAAATACAACTTTTACAATAAACTAGAATAGTTCAAAAATACCTTTTATAACACAGACTTCAGACCAAGATGTCCACTCAATTAAACAACAATAACTTATAGTGTATCTCAGATCAAAAAAAAAAATCAGGGTCTTTAGGCTGCTAACTCCGACTTAAGTTGCGAGTGGAAAGGGGTTGGACAATTAGAGGGTCAGGTCAGGCCTTTTTGATAGGCAATTGTACAATGAACTATAGGCCAGGTTTTTATTTTTGGCAGTGGCCAGTGGCAGTAAACGAATAGCCACTTTTCCCTGGGATTTTGAACTGCATTCTGGAAAACATGCCGGAGTTTCAACTCTAGGAAAATTTCGTGGAGTCCAATTCAAACCCCAGGAATTTTTCCATGTGGTTTTGAACGGAAATTTTTTCTGAAGTTTGAGCGATTGTGACTATGCTTCTAAAACTTTGCAAACGCTGGCTATTCGACGATCAGCACTCTAGAAAGTGGCTATTCCCAATTTTTACACTAGGTGATTAGCAAAATTAGGATATTTCAGCACCGCCATTTAATTATTCCTGAAGTTTGCAGAAATATACCAGCTTCAGCAAAATACTCGTTGCTACTTGCTACCAAAGGAATACAAACACAAAGTAAAAAAAAATCGTTTTTTCCCCTCCATCACCATGCAAACCCAGAAATAAAAATTACTCAAATAAGAGAATAATAAAAACAGATCACCAACTTTCCCCTAACGAAAACCAGCATATATACAGGCACCCATTAGCCACATCTTATTAAACTTTAAAAGAGAAACAGAAGCAAGGAACTTGAAAAAGAAAATATTAAGTAAAAAATTTTAAACTAAATTGAAAAGAATCAAAATAAACAAAGGAACTTAAAATAATCACAAAGGACGAAGAAACCTGCTAAGAGAATGATAGAGGAGACAGTTTTCTTTGCTTTGGTAATTTGAGGAGCAGCTGTTCGTTTCAGTTTGGGTAGAAGACAAAAGAGAGAGAATACAAAAAGTTAGGGCGTAAAAAAAGCTTTGACAATTTTGACTTTTTAACTTATTTTTTTTTATATTAAAGTATTTTGACTTTACTTAGTATATTCCAAATATAGAAGAGTCAGGGTTTCGATTAGGGCTGTGCACGGATCGGATTGGATCGGATTTAGCACATTTCGGATTCGGATTTCGGATTTCGGATTCTAGAAAATGCAATCCGAATCCGATCCGAATTATATCGGATCGGATTCGGATTTTAAAGTTTGGATCGGATCGGATTTCGGATCGTAAATGCCTCAATGTTGCAAACTAATATGTATATTTTCTTTGTAAAAGAGGCAATGCATTAAGAAAAATTCATGTTTATACAATTATGAGAGTACTATGGTGCCAATATAGCTAACTCTAGCAATTGTAAAGGTAATAACTTGGAGGAAGATGTAAAGAAAGTACTGACTATCCGAAATTAAAGTGTAGTATTTATACATTGCCTAATAATTTCGGATTTCGGATCGGATCGGATTAAAATATACCAATCCGAATCCGATCCGAAATCCGAAATTTTTATAAACACAATCCGAAATCCGGTCCAATCCGAAATCCAAAATCCGAAATTGAATGGATCGGTTCGGATTTCGGATATCCGATCCAAATGAACAGCCCTAGTTTCGATGAGTCCGAAACCTAATTAAAAGAGTTATCGTTTTATATATAACGCGATTTTAAACCGCATTATATTTTAACAGTATTTTGACTGTTAAAGTATGTGTATAGCGCATGAATGAAACGCGTTATACATATAATGCATTAAAGAACAACGTTATACATAAACAAAATTATTCTATTTTATTTAAACTTCAATTATTCTTTAAACAAATTTTTCACATATCTTTTTATTTTTTAGAGTGTATTCTTTTCTTATCTATTGAATAATATATATTTGCTAACTAAATTTAAAAAGAAAGATATAAAAAAATAAAATAATTCAACCAATAGGTATATATTATTCTCTTATAAAATATTTAACTATAAAATAAAACTCATATTTCTAATTTGAAAATAAAAGGAGAAAAAAATAATTTTGTTTTACGTATAACACAAAATAACAACTATAAAAAATGCCGGTTGATTCTTTAAAGAAATAATAAAAGACTTCTCTATTAAAGTATTTATATCTAAATACTTAAATCAAATAATGAAAAGAAATAGAAAAATAAAAGAATGTCCGCGTAGGGATTCAAACCCAATACCTCAAGGCCAAAGATAACTTCTTATCTATCCTTAATCATTGCACCACCCAACACTTTTATGTAAAACGTTGTTCTTTAATGCGTTATATGTATAACACGGTTTATTCATGCGCTATACATATACTTTAACGGCCAAAACACCGTTAAAGTATAGCGCGGTTTAAAATCGCGTTATATATAGAATGGTCACTTTTTTTACACATATTTATGTCACACCACAATTGGGTTCCGGACTCAGGCTTCGGCCTGACTGCTTCAAGTCAATAAAATTGAAACTGAGGGTATTTGCGTCTATTCACCTATTAGCTAATATAATTATACTTACGTGTCTATTAATTTCGCAACCACTGCATATCCTCCTCCGTCGACGTCTTCGTGTTCTTTGTCAATCCGCGTTTCGCCATTATTCTCTTCCTTTCGTCTCTCATTCAACTGTTATGTTTTTTTCTGATTTGTAGGATTAAGTAAAATCAAGTGGTAGACTTGATATAAGAATCATATAAGTTGAGGTTTAGGTAAGCAATCGTTCTTTTTGTCAATTAATGGCCACCGATTTATTCAGTGTTTTATCCCTTTTGAAATTCCTGATTTTTGTATATTTTCTATTCTATATATTAGAAGAGCTGGTTTTCGACATGGCTGCTTTTTGTCAATAAAACTAAGCTAAGGGTTATTTCGACTTTTACAACACTCATGTGAGACGTGTTCTGCTGAACCTGCCACGTTTTCCCTCTTATTTTCTCCTGCTAATCAAACTTCTCGATCATTCCTCTGAAATTTCCCTCTTACTGTTCAGATATTACGCTTCTTCGCTCTATCATCTTAGATTGAGAGAGGATCAAGTGCACGAATTGACAATACCTAAAAGGAATTGCAAGGTTATTTCGTTCTGCTGTTCGGTTCCTTCAACCTCTTCTTCTCCTTGGCGCTCGAAGTGGCTCTATTCTAATCTCCTTAGCTCACCACTGATTTATCTGTTAAATATTGAAATGGGAAATTGATGATGGGGACCAACGCTTTATGGTTCTAGCTTGCGGTGAGCTCAGCCTTCTTCTTCTTTTTTAATTCTTTATTTAGGGATTTGTATAACTATTTCTTGGGGCCATTACATACTAGGCCATATATATTTCTTAAAAGTAGTCGGTTATAGCTTATGTCGATGAAATTCTTTTTTTTTGTTTATATACTTTTTGAAATATTAGCATGCGATTCTTTTTCCAAGTATAAATATCATCTTTGTTTTTTTGCCGGGAGTGTTTGTATTAGATTTCTTTTTTGAAGTTTGTAGTGTTTTTTTTCTTTCAAAAAATAAGTATTATCAACCTCATATTTTTTTTTTTTAATATATTAATTAAGTGAAAAGGTAAATCTGATAAAAAGAGCTGTATATGCAGCTTGATAGGATGTTTGCCACTGTGTACTTGTGGGCGACGATTGTGTCTCCTATCCACTAAAGCTCCTTGACAAAATTTAGTTTCTTTTTAAGTGAAAATGGGACATATATATATCTACGGTATGATAGTATCACTTGAAGTGTGACAATATATTTGGCGAATAATAGTACAATATCGGTCAATTGACGTTTGAGCTCTGTCTTTCTTGCTAATAATATATTTGCGCTGCAATTTCATGATGATACAATCAACTAGCAATTCCATCAGTTGAAATGTAAAGGAATGTTTCATCTATATACTAGCCAATACGGATTAGACTAATATTAGTCCAGCTTGTCATAGAAATGACACGTCAACAATGATCTAAAGTTCTTATCATAAATTTGGAAAAGCCAATGAAAAAACCTAAAGTACTGCGAGATTTTTACCTTTACTTATATATACACAATGTTTCACAACAACTTATTTACTAGGACGAAAAAGAGAATGCACGTTTGACAAAGGTGAAACTTTTCATATCAAGTAACCGCTACTTGCCTAGCTTCAATAATGTAGCCTAAGCCTTTACGGAATTACATTACATAAAATACATTGATTCCAATTGTCTTTTTCTGAGTGCCACAGATGAACAAAAACAATGTCTACTTGGCTGAAAAGGCTTCTACTCTTGCCTTACTGTAATCGGGTTGTTGTAACAATGGTACATGTAACATGGAAAACTTTAGCTCTAAGTTCCTACCATATGGCCCTTAACTTTAAATATCGTGGTTCCATTGCAGCATATCAATAAATACATACATGTTTGATAGTTTACCTTATTGTTTGTTTATATTATTGTTTATTAAGGTGTTGTTAGTTAATGAATTTTATATATTTTTATAAGCCTCATAATCTCAAACCTATACTACACCACTCAATTCATGAGCTCTATGTAATGTGGCAAAGACGTCCGTTAAATTAGATCTCAATTGTGTCTTTACCTGTTTTTTATCAAGTTGTCTTGCTCTTATGTTGTTCTTGGTAAGACAAGTTTCTACAACCTTCTTTGATGTTCTTATGCTATTATAGAGTTTGTTATGTTCATCATGTACATTTCTCACTAGGTATAACTTTTCATTGATTGTTCTGCTCCACTAGAGTCTCACAGCTAACTCAAAAATTAAGTGTAACTAACTTTAATGAATTGCTTCTTCGATGTTACTGTAGAGCAGATTTGCAGTTCCTCATGAAATCGGGTGTGAAGAGTTGTTGTTTAATGAGGAGCCAGGAAAGGACAGTTCAAATCATGTAAGAGTTGGTCTCTCGCTCTCCTGTGAAACTCAAGAAGAAGAGGGAGCTTTTGATAGGTAAGAGATGAACTTCTCACTTCCTAGGTAAACTATAAGAAGTTTTTGTGGGTGCTTTAATTTTTAATGGATGGTCAGGTATTTCGTTGTTTGGGGTATCAAAATTTTAGTTTATGAGACAAGCTAATATATACTTATTGGTTTCACATGTATTGGAATATTATTCCTGAGGAAATAACTGCGGGAAGGCAACATCATAGCTTATATAGAGTATGTCAGACAAATGAATGGTTTACATATCCGATCTTCGCGATAGAGTATAAATTGAAGTGAGATAAGGTTAAGCGGTACTTTTTAGTTTTATCATTTGGTGTCTTAAATACAGTGAAATTGATCCAAGAAGAAAGTGATTGAGCTAAATCTGGACATAGGCCAGAGGAGGTGGTGACGAGAAGCAACGTAATGCAAATGTCCCTTGTGCCAAAGTGCTATTATCTGGGGTTCAGGGACCTAACAGGCAGTGAGGAGTATGCAATCTATGTGTTGTGTTTTCTGTCTTCTAAATTCTTTTTCCGCTGTTTTTGTACTATGTACTTTTTAAGTTAATTCTCTTTTCAAATGGAAAGTTACTGATGGTGAATATGCAGTTGCTACTATTGTAGCATGTTGAACAAGTGCACACTATACATCTTCTCTTTATTTAGATTCAGCAATAGTGGTCATTTATTATGTTAGAAGCTCAAAAATAACTCCTCACCACCTTCAGTTTCTTAGTTCTACAAGTCTATCAACTTTAAATGAAGTTTTACCGCATCTCCCAATAGCTCGCTCATGATTTGTGCGATTATCCTATAGTTATTATATTCAGAGATTGTCGTATTTGTGTCTATGTTAAACTCTATATCTATACCAGCTATTTGTCATAAATTGCATCGCGTTTTTAATACTATCTTCTTTTTGAAGGATTTGCTGGATTTGAGCCCTGAGAAGGTGGAAACCTACGAGTATAAATTGATAATTTTCTATATTGACCGCATACACCTTTGCTGCTATTTTGAATGCGATTGAAGTTACTTTTGCTGATGTTTTTGGAAAAGATTGACGCCAGTTTTGCTGCTCAACTCTGGATGTTGTTGCAGCCACTTTTTGCTGCTATCATATTAGGTTAGTTCACATGTTTACTATCTTCCTATTGTAGTCCCCAATTCCTACATTACTAACTTATTCTTCGTGCTTCATTAACACGTCAATGATCGCTGCAAATTAAATATTGAGATGTGAGCTAATACATATCTCGTACAGAAACGAATCTCTGTGTCTATGAACTATTTTATATAAATTGATAATAGGCTAAATTCACGTAGTTTAGCGTATATTTATGCTCTAACTTAATGATGCTTCACTGTCTTAAGGATGTTAAATGATGATAAATTGGCTCTAATGGTGATTTTTGTGTTTTACCGGAATGCAATGCACATTGAGGACTTAGGATGGTGATTTGAGTGAAATTGAAGAAGAAAGGCCCCGTGGGGCTAGAAGCTCTTGGGGCAGAATAAAAGCCCATTAGCGCAGGCATTAGCGCGAGACTAGCGCGCCCGCGCTAGTCCAGTGATTTTCCGTGCAGTGTTAAACTTAATGCCCGCGCTAGTCCAGACGGGAAAAATAAATAAATCTGAAGGGTACTTTTGGAAGTTCGGTACCAATCCACTTAACCTATATAAGGTTCAACTCGCCCAAGGGAGTAGATTATCAAGGTTTAGAGACTAGAACAAGAATAGCAAAGGCAAGAGGCAAGGAGGGCAATTGGGCATCAATCCTTATCTCCTTCTCTTGTAATTTTTACCATTGTTCATGAATTCTTTTGTAGTTTTCAATACTATTATGAGTAGCTAATTTCTTTAATCTAAGGTTCTGGTGGAACCCGTTGGGGATGAACTTATTGTGATATTAATATAGTTTGCTTGGTTGTTAATCTCTATTTGTTCAACTACGTTCTTGTTGTTGTTGATTGAAGGACCATTAATTAGCTGTTTCTATTTATTATGTATCTACTTGAGAGAGAGTGCATATTTAGGTAATTGTTTGAACAACATAACTCCCGGAGTATATGAGAAATCCATAACTGAGGTTTAAAGGTTGGATTAGAGATAACGATACTTTGGATGCAATCTAAAGTGAACTGTAATGCAATTTAGCTAGCGTAACTTGAGAGAGTGCGTCTAGTAGATTATCATAATTACTTGAGAGAGATTTATGATAGCCGGAGTGTTCATGATTGATAGAGATAACTAAAGCAAAACTATAGGAAATATACAAGAAGGGATTTCATCAACAAGGGAAACCATAACCTTAGATCTTTATCACATTTGTTTACACCTTAGTAGTAGTTAATCTTTAGTTTTATTATTTTAGTTCAATTGTAGAAGTAGAAACACCGGAAAGTAATATTCATAACTTTTGGGAAAGTTGATTATTGAGAATCTAAATTGATAGGTTAATTCCTTGGGGGATTCGACTCTGGGCTAAATACTCAGATTATATTTGCAACGCCCGCTTAGTCTTTTCATAAGACATAGTTGAGCGTGATCAAATTTTGGCGATATTGCCGGGGAATTAACGGTATTATCAATTGTAGTTGGAGGAAAATCAAAAATTCTTAAGTGTAGTCAATTTTCTTTGATTTGATACATATATTGAATTTCTAACGTTTGCTGAATCGGTGGTATAAGTGCATGCCTAGAAACTTATCGTGAACTGGTGAACTATTTGAAGCCTTGCCAGACCTCGAAAAAGTTTTCAAGGCCTTGAACAGGGCCAACCAGTAAAGCAAACAACAACCACTCATTGGACACATTGAAACAGACATGGCAGATCTAAATGACAGGAACAACATTAATAATGGGGAAGATGTGGTTGACCCAGCCGCAAGGATTGCGGCGCTTGGGCCCTGGGATGCCCATTGCACCTGAGGCGCCTTTATATGACTGGGCACAACCCACAGCGGAGAATTTAGCCACCGCGATCATGGTCCCACAGATAGAAGCTGAGTCCTTCCAAATCACAAATAATATGCTGCACTTGTTGCAGAATAAGAGGATGTTTTCGAGGTCATACATTAGGGGTGGGCATAAAATCCGAAAAAACGAATTCCGAACCGAACCGAATTAATTTGATATTTCGGTTTCGATTTTTTCGGTATTTCGGTTTATTTCGGTACGGAAATTTCGGTATTTCGGTAACTCGGTTCGGTATACGGTATTGGAATTTTGGTATTTCGGTATACCGAAATAGTATAGTCCAAGCCCAACTATTTTTTTAATTTTTTTTTTTAGCCCAATAACCGTAAGCCCACACTCGAAAAGTCCAAAACACCTATTAATTTAATATTTCTCGTATTACTACTAATATAACAAAAAAAGTGAAATTGATATCTTAAACTCTGAGTAGAAAAGTATTTAGAATCAATAGAAAAGGTTTCCTTTTCGATGACTTATTTTGCAAACTTTAAATTAAAAAGTAAGATAGTTACTTCTATTTCAATTTGAATATTTAGCTAACATTATTTCGATAAAGACCATTTAACAAACAGATTCACTTACCATTTTCAGTTTAATACAAGCTGTATTGGTTTCAAAAGTCAAAGAGCTACAGATTTGAATAAGCAAAAGCTCGTAACATAGATTTGGTTTAAATCGAAATCGTACCGAAACCGTACCGAACCAGAATACGAAATACCGAACCGTAACGATAAATATGTTGGTATGGTATTTGGTATACACAATTGATAAACCGAATACCGAACCAAAATTCTTAAATATCGAGCCGAAGTACCGAATGCCCACCCCTATGACATACATTGAGGATTCCCAACAACATTTAAAGAACTTTCTGTCAATCTGCAAGACTCAGAGGCAACCAAACGTCACTCCGGAGGCAATAAGACTGTAACGACCCGACCGGTCATTTTGCGTATTAGGACCCCGTTCCCCTAGTTGAAACTTCCCATAGAGGCTTCTCGTGATTTATGACTTGAGGGGACGGGTGGTTCGGGATTTGGAAGTGTTTAGAGTGCTATAGGAACACTTGGTTCCTTAAGGTTGGCCTTTTTGGCCAAGTTTGACTTCGGTCAACATTTTAAGAAAACGACTTCGGAATCGAGTTCCGACAGTTTCAGTATCTTCGTATGATGATTTCGGACTTGGGCGTATGTTCGGAACGGGTTTTCGATGACCCGGGAGCATTTCAACGCCCAATATAGAAATACGGATTTCCTTAAGTTTGAAACATGGTTTGGAACGTGATTTTGTGTTATCGAGGTACGAACGGAATTACGAGATCGGGAATAGTTCCGTTATGTCATTTATGACTTGCCTGTAAAATTTGAAGTTATTCCGAGTAGTATAGGTCGGTCCGGCGCATCGTTAAAGAAATCAAGAACTTGAAGTTCTTAAGTTATGTATTTGGGGGTTTTGGGGTATGATTTTGAGTTTTAGCGTTATTTCGAGTGTTCCAAAGGCTCGAGCGAGTCCGTACTATGATTTGGGACTTGTTGGTAAATTTAGACGGGAGCTCGGGTGGGCCAAGGTGCCTCCCGGACACCACACGAGGCCAAAAACCAGCCAAAACAACTGCTGGTGCATCTGTTGCTGGTGTGACCGCAGGTGCGGGACCGCTCCTGCGATCCCAGCCTCGCAGGTGCGGAAAACCCCTGGGGTTCCCCTTTCTCGCAGGTGCGGACAAAAGTCCGCAGGAGCGGAACCGCTGTTGCGGTCATCCATCCGCAGGTGCGAGACCGCAGGTGCGATCCTCGAGCCGCAGGTGCGGAATCCCTGTAGGCAGGCAGTATATATTCTTTAAAACTCGGGATTCTTCATCTTTTAACATATAAAATCCTCCATTTGAGAGCTTGGGAGCTTGAAGAAATTATCCCACGACCTAGCGTATGTCAAGGTACGTTAATTTCACTTCAATACTAGATTAATACATAGATTTCAACTTGGGTTAACTACGATATCATTGGAAAAAATCAAGAATTGGGTAGTACTTATGGTTCTTGAGGAAAATTGGTGAATTGTTCGTTTATTGTTATGAATTCAAGTAGAAATCACATATTAATGATCCTTAGGCTATGAGTGAGTGATTCCTTCGAGAATTTTCGGAATTCGAGCGTGCAGGCCCGGGGTCGAAATTTGGGAATTCTTCAAGAATGTTAAATTATTGAGTAAATAGGATAATTTCCCTTCCTTGAGCTTGAATTGATATCATTGTACCATATTTGGCTAGTTGCGAGTCCTCGGGTGTAGAGATTCGGAGTTTCGGGCGCATCCTTGGTTCTAGGGGTAGATTCGACACGAGGTGAGTCTCCTTTCTAACCTTGTATGAGGGAATTTTCCCCATGGGTGATTTATATGCTATGTGTAATTTTTTGGGGGCTACGTGCGTACAAAGTGACGAGAGTCCGTACGTAGCGTCTATTATTGTTATGTCCGGGTAGTTAGGCCTACAACATGCCTTATATTCTTCCTTGTAATGACTATTGTGTTATAAACACATGTCATGCTTAGCATTGTTTCTCTGAGATTTCATGGAATTGAATAATTGGGAGGAAATTGTTATGGAAAGTAAATTTTAATAATATTGTATGTGCTTGTGACCGCTTCGCAATTTACATTCCACGAGCGGAGTGTGATTTCCCCCACTCTCATGGGAACGGGATGTACGCCACGACGAATTAAATGGTGCACTTATGGGACGGGCCATTCGATCCTCGGTAGTGCACAGATATGATTAATTTGAAAGACGCACTTCGGGCCGCTCGATCCTCGGCAATGCGCAGACATGACTATGGTAGGAATGCACTTATGGGACGGGTCGTTCGATCCTCGGCAGTGCATAGATATTATCCTTCTGACTCCAGCCGGTTGTCTTACCCTTGTATGCGCTTGGTTATTTGGTACTGTTATCATTGATATTGACTTGACGGTTATTTGGGGGAAAAGGAAAGTGTACATTGTTGTCTATTTTCAGTAGTTATCTGGATCTCTGTACTTGATATGCATTTGCTGCTTACTGTCTTACCTGCCTACTGTATTTCATTATATCCTGTCATATGTTATATTATTGGACCTTAGTGAGTGTCAAGTCGACCTCTCGTCACTACTTCTTCGAGATTAGACGGGATACTCACTGGGTACATATTATTTATGTACTCATGCTGCACTT
>ML498837.1:52502-76889 GCA_005239535.1 Nicotiana rustica
CACTTAGTGAAATTTATGTTGGCTTGCCTAACCCCGTTGTTGGGCGCCATCACGACCTAGATTAGGATTTTGGGTCGTGACAAAGGCTGTTGTTGTTTCCGTTCTCAGTGACAGGAGTAGCCCAGACTTGGCTCAACTCGCTCCCTATCAATTCTATTACTACATGGGAGGAGTTGGTCAAGCAGTTCTTTAATAAGTTCAATCCACCGAACAAGACAACTCAACAAATTGATGAGATCTTGAGCTTGAGGCAGAAGCCTATGGAGACACTGCAGGAGACATGGGAACGGTTTAAAGGGATGCTGGTAGTCTGTCCTCACCATGGTATTCCATAACAGATGTTGGGGCAGCGATTTTATATGTGTCTGGCTGATGGTGTGAAAGCTAATGTTGATGCTTCAGCTGGTGGAGCATTCACAAGCAAAACATGGAGAGAGAGCTAGAGTTTACTTGATAAAATGGCACAAAATTCAGGATGGACAACCAGGGGTGCACCTATTACCCTAGTGGTTCACTCAGTGCCATTAGATCCGTCCAACTCTATTGCTGAAAATATGGCAACTTTGATGACACAGATGAGCTTACTTACGAATAAGGTAGAAGAGTCAGGGCAGAAGCAGCAAGTTCATATTGTGGATACTACTAATGGGGGATTATTCACATCTTGCATTAGTCAACCAATTGGTAATCAGTGGAATGCGGACTACGATCATCTTCACTACCCGGAGAATATGAATTATGTGTCAAACTATGGAGGCCAGAGACAAGGTGGACAGAATTGGGGTCAGCAAGCTCAGTCGTATAAACCACCTTATCAGCAGCATAACAGTGGAAACATGGGTGCCATGAGACCTCATGGTAATGTGGCGCCTTACCAAAGGCTACAAGGGTTTCACAATCAAAATCAGCAGCATGCATACCACCCCCCTCAGCAACAACATGGAGGGAGACAAGAAGATGGGTTTTCTAGGCTTGAAGCGATGATGCAACAGGTGATTGGGTCAACTGCCAAAATTAGTGAGAGAGTAGATGCATACGATTCATCTATTAAAAATATTGAAGTGCAGATGGGCTAGATATCAATGTCTTTGAACAATCGTCTTCTTGGGACTTTGCCTGCAGACACTCAGGTGAATCCTACGGACCAGGGCCCAAAGCAGTTGATGGCAGTGAGTCTCCACAATGGCAAGGACTTAGACTTGGAACAGGAGATAGCGCGTGAAAGCAGGCGGGCCGAGACACTAGTACCAGTACCGATTGAACTTGATGATTCAACAAACTTGACCAAGTAACAGTGCATCCTGCTGTAGGAGAACCTAGTGTGCAGAGTGAGGCTGAAAAAGAAGTGGAGATATCCTAAGAGCCGGTAGTTAAGAAAGAGAAATACCAAAAGTATGAACAGTACAAAAAGTTCTTGGATATGCTGAAACAAATACATGTAAATATTCCTTTGATTGATACTCTGAAGAAGATGCCTGGCTATGCGAAGATGATGAAGGACTTGATGTCCCGAAAATTCGATTTCTAAGACTTGGCAACTGTGACCCTTACTTAGACATGCAGTGTTGTGGTAACACGACCAATTGCAAAGAAGTTGTCTGATCCAGGGAGTTTTACAATTCCCTGCACCATTGGTAATTTTGCTTTTGCCAAAGCACTGTGTGATTTGGGGGCCAGTATAAATCTCATGCCCTTGGCCATTTACAAGATATTGGGGATTGGTAGAGCCAGACCAACTTCTATGTTACTGCAGCTGGCTGACAGGACGGTGAAGAGACCGTCAGGCATTCTGGATGATGTTTTGGTGCAAGTGGGGAAGTTTGTGTTCCCTGCTGATTTTGTGATACTGTATTGTCGCGTGGATGAAGAGATTCCCATAATCTTGGGAAGGCCATTCTTGGCCACAGGAAGAACCCTCATTGATTGTGAAACTGGGGAGCTCAAGATGAGGCTTAACGATGAAGAAATCACATTCAATGTGCAGAAATCTATGAGGTGACCGAGTGAATTCGCCAATTGTTCTCTCATTGATGCTGTGGATGTGATAGTGGAGGAAGATGATGCGTCCTTAACTATTGATGACCCCCTTGCTGCATGTTTAATGAATTTGGAGGAGGTAAATGGGGAAGAATTGGCAGAATGAGTGTTAGCACTTGAAGGTAAAGGGGTCTGGCCGAGGACTCTCGAGTTTGAGCCATTACACTTAGAGAAAAGAGAGAGCCCGCCAGCCAAACCATCTGTGGAAGAACCACCCAAACTGGAGTTGAAACCATTGCCAACCCATCTCAGGTACGCGTTTCTTGGACCTAACTCTACTCTACCTATTATTATCTCATCAAATTTGTTAGATGTGCAGGCAAATCAGATGTTATAGGTACTCACTAAATGAAAAACTACCATTGGATGGACCATGGCAGACATCAAAGGGATCAGCCCGGCATACTGTATGCACAAGATTCTCTTGGAAGATGGACACAGACCTTCCAGGGAACACCAAAGGCGGCTGAATCCAAACATGAAGAAAGTGGTGAAGAAATAAATAATCAAGTGGTTATATGCGGGAATCATTTCCCCCATCTATGACAGCAACTAGGTTAGCCCAGTGCAATGTGTTCCAAAAAAGGGTGGCATGACGGTTGTGAAGAATGACAATAATGAGTTGATATCGACAAGAACCGTCACTGGCTGGAGAATTTGCATGGATTACAGAAAGCTGAATCTTGCCACCCGGAAAGATCACTTCCCACTTCCCTTCATTGATCAAATGCTCGACAGGCTGGCAAGGAGGTCTAACTTTCGTTTCCTGAATGGGTACTTGGGGTACAACCAAATTTCAATTGCCCCAGAAGACAGGGAAAAGACCTTCACATGTACCTATGGGGTATTTGCATTTAGAAGGATGTCATTCGGCCTCTGCAATGCACCTGCCACATTTCAAAGGTGCATGATGGCCATATTCACAGACATGGTCGAAGATATCATGGAGGTATTCATGGATGATTTCTCAGTAGTGGGAAATTCATTTGATGAGTGCCTAGAGAATCTGACCCGTGTGCTAAAGAGTTGCATCGAGATGAATCTTGTGCTTAACTGGGAGAAGTGCCATTTTATGGTACAAGAAAGGATCGTCTTGGGGCACTTGGTGTCGAGAAAAGGAACTGAGGTTGACCGCGCTAAAATAGATGTGATTGAAAAGCTTCCACCCCTACATCGGTCAAAGCTATACGTAGCTTCCTTGGGCATGTCCGGTTCTACCGGCGATTCATCAAAGATTTCTCCAAGATAGCCAACCCTCTCTGTAAGTTGCTTGAAAAATATAACCCTTTTGTGTTTTCTAATGATTGCAGGGTGGCTTTTGAGGAGCTGAAAAAGCGACTAGTCACGGCACCGATAATTGTTTCCCCCGACTGGGAGCAACCGTTTGAACTCATGTGTGATGCTAGTGACTACGCAGTGGGAGCCGTGTTAGGTCAGTGCAAATATAAGATAATACACCCAATCTACTACGCAAGTAGGACATTGAGTGGAGCTCAGCTGAACTACATGGTGACCGAAAAGGAGATGTTGGCGGTAGTGTTCGCCTTTGACAAGTTCAGATCTTACTTGATCGGGTCGAATGTGATTGTGTACACTGATCATGCAGCCATCAAATACTTGATTGAGAAGAAAGAATCCAAGCCGCGCCTAATTCGTTAGGTGCTGCTACTGCAAGAATTTGATTTGGAGATTCGTGACCGCAAGGGCACGGAGAACCAAGTCGTTGACCACCTGTCGCGACTTGAAGGTGCGTAGAATGCAGTAGAATTAGAGGATATTCTGGAAACCTTTCCAGACGAGCAACTACTCGCCACAAGCATGGAGGATGTGCCATGGTATGCAGACATTGCAATCTACATGGCAAGTGGTATTGAACCTTATGAACTCTCATCTTTCCAAAAGAAAAAATTTTATCGTGATTGCCGCAATTATTATTGGGATGAACCTCACTTGTTTAGAATTTGCATTGATAACATGATCCGGAGGTGTGTCCCCGAGATAAAATAATTTTTTGTTTTGTAGGCTTGTCATGCATCAGCATATGGAGAACATTTTGGAGTAGTTCGAACAACAGCTAAGGTGTTAGAGGACGACTTCTACTGGCCAACTGTGTTTAAAGATGCTCACGAATGGGTGAAGGGCTGTAATGAGTGTCAAAGCACGGGGAACATATCCCGTCGTCATGAAATTCCCATGAATCCAATACAAGAAGTGGAGGTGTTTGATGTGTAGGGGATTGACTTTATGGGTCCCTTTGTCAGCTCCTATGGCAATAAGTACATACTTGTTGCTGTAGACTACATGTCCAAATAGGTGAAAGCTGCAGCATTCCCTACCAATGATGCAAGAGTGGTGATGGGGTTCTTGAAGAAAAACATATTCACCCGTTTTGGGACCCCAAGGGCCATTATTAGTGACTGAGGAACTCACTTTTGCAATCGTGTCTTCGAAAAGCTACTAGCCAAGTATGATGTGAGCCACAAGGTGGCAACCCCTTATCACCCTCAGACGAGTGGGCAAGTGGAGGTATCAAACCGGGAAATCAAGAGTGTGCTGACCAAATCAGTAAACGCCACAAGAACTGATTGGGCGAAAAAGCTTGATGACGCACTCTGGGCCTATAGAACTGCATTTAAAATGCCAATTGGTATGTCTCCGTACAAGTTGGTATTTGGAAATGCCTGTCACCTGCCTGTAGAGCTGGAACATCGGGCTTGGTGGGTACTAAAACAGTTGAACATGGATCTTGATGCTGCGGGTGAAAGTCGAGTCACAGAGCTGCATGAGTTGGAAGAATTCAGGTATCAAGCATTTGAAAGCACAAGGCTATATAAAGAGAGAATGAAAAGGTTACACGACAAGAACATTGTGGAATGCAACTTCAAACTGGGAGATAAGGTATTGCTCTATAATTCAAGATTGAGATTATTTCCAGGTAAGCTCAAGTCCCGATGGTCTGGACCATTCAGAGTGGTCGAAGTGTTTCCCTATGGTGCTTTAGAGACTGCTACTGAAGATGGGTCCAAGCCTTCAAGGTTAATGGACAAAGATTAAAATTGTATGTGGGGATGGACGAAATCAAGGAGTTTTCTGTGGTACATCATTTTGAACCCCAGAGGTCGAGCGAACCTTAAATGCGCTCAGTCTGAGTCGTGTCGCGACGTTAAATCAGGCGCTTCACCCATTAACTTGTTGTAATTGTCGTGCCACGACATTAACTAAGGCGCTGGTTGGGAGGCAATCCAATACATATAGTGTTTATAGTGTAAGTACTAACATATGCAGGTGTGCGAGAAAAGGGGTGCACACAAGATACCAAGAAATAAGAACGAAAAGAACAAGGTTGGCTGATGCCTGGACTAGAGCGACCACACTAAGATCGCTCTAATGGTCGTGCTAGTTGGGTTTTATTCTGCCTCCCAGGCTTCGCTACTAGCGATCGCGCTAAACTCACACTCATGATCGCGCTAATGGAGTTCTATTCTGCCTCCCAGGTATTGTCACTAGCGCGGCCGTGCTAAACTCGCGCTAATTGAGTTTTCTTCTGCCTCACGATCCCTGGACTAGCACACCCGCGCTACACTAGCGTTAAGGTTGCGTTAGTCCGTCTCGACACAGGTAAGTTTTTCGGTAATTTTTTTTATTTTTTTATTTTCTTTCTGTAATTTTCCCAACCACCCAATTAACTTTTTACCCCCTCAACTGACCCAACCCCTTCCACTACCCCCACTGTCCTTCTCCCGATAGAAATCAAACCCCCCATAAACCCTTCCTCGTCTTCCTCTTTTCCTCTTCATCTTCCCCCCATAACTCAAGCAAATCTCTGCAATTTTTCTCCTCTCCCTCCCACAACTCAAGCATTCCCAAGTCCAAGTCTTCTTCAACCCGCATAACTCCATCTCCCTCTTTCAACTCTACAGGTGTGTATCTCCCCCACTAATTTTCTTTTAATTTTCTAACTTTGTTTTAATTTTCCTTTTCCTTTTTGTACAAAAATTGTAGCTTTCTTTTTATTTGGTAGAACTACTTGGTAGTAGTTGATATGTACTGACCAATGATGTTATGTGGAATATGGGGTGTTGTGATTATGTTGGGTTATTGTGGTGGTGCTTCATATCCAATATTGAGTACTTGGGGTTTAAATTGTTCAATGCCCACCACATGCTTGTAATAATGCCCAATTGGATGGAGTTAATGTGACCAATTTTGTTGTGAAATCTGAGTAACCACAGTTGGGTCACCCTGTTGTTCTGAGCTAATACTGTGCTATTTTTAGGTACAATGCCTCCACGCAAGCGTCAGGCCACCGGCTCCTCCTCAAGCCAACCAGCACGTGCCCCCACCGGAAGGCCCCGAAAATCAGTTGACTATAGGCCTTTCAATAGCCACAAGTTTGTCTCAGCAAAGGCTCATGACAGATTCGCTGGAAAAAATGATAAGTCAGTTGTACCTGAGCAGGCCATGGATTCTGACGCCATCAGGATGAACTGTCCAAGAATGTATGAGGTGTTAATGCAGCGTCGCCTGGATGTTTTCTTTGAGGAGCTCGATGAGGCCAATGCCATGATTGTCCGGGAATTTTATGCCAACGCTCTGGAGCACAAAAACTATGTGGTAACAGTGCGGAGGAGGCATGCTAATGCCTCAGTGGAGAACATTCGTACAATGTACATGCTACCTCAACTACGGGATGAGTATGAGGATGCCTACCAGGCCTATGGCCAAAATTAGTCTACCTGGGATAGGTTCACCCCGACCATCTGTCAACCGGGCATCGCGTTGAAGTGGTACAAATATGGGAACAAATTCCACTCCCCGGCCCTCAAGTTTGAGGCCAAATGTTGGTTGTACCTAATCAACATCTGACTCTTGCCATCCAAAAACACCTCAGAGGTGAACATTCCTCGAGGGTGTTTGATTTGGTGCTTCATGATAGATGCACCATTCGATGTGGACCGTGTCATTCACGAGGAGACGTTTGTCCGCAACAAGGTCCAAAGGTATGGGTTCTTCTACCCATCTCTCGTTACTCGATTGTGCGCTGCGGTTGGGGTGCCAGACGACTTTGCTGTAGATAGTTGGGTGCCAACAATGCATCCCTTCAAAGGTGAAAGAGTTACTACGGGCAAGGAAGCAGTGGTGGCGGATGAGGAATTGGAAGGGCATGACTCTGAGGAAGATGAAGCGGAGGGGGAGCCTCAACATGGTGGGGAGGAGACAGAGCATATGGAGGTGGAGCAGCCCGTTCAGGCACATGCTGCGGATATTGGAGGCCCGTCTAGGGCCAGTCGGGGATAGCGATTGGATCACTTAGAGCAAGACGTGGCCGGGTTGAGGACTTTAGTGACTGAACTGGGGACCAGAGTTGATGAAATGGCTACCCATCAAAAAAGAAGATTATGGGTTGGCTACGCGCCCTGGGTCGTGCTTGCAATGTAGACCCAGGAACTGTCTCCGATCAAGATTGAGCTGTCAGGGAAGACCCCTTACCTTACTTTGTATTTTTATTGGCCATGAGGACATGTCCTCATTATAAGTGTGGGGTGGGGGAAGGATTCCCTTTTTGTTGTATGCTGTACAATTGTTAGATTTGCTTAATTTTCGTTTAACTTGGTAGATTTGTAGTTGCTTTTCATGTTTTTTTCCGTTAGTTTGTTTAAGTTGTTTTTGTTTTGATTGTGTTGTACATAGTGTATAACCAATTAAGTCGTCTTGGCCCGACGACGGATCCCTTCGACAGGGTTCTTGAGGGTCTAAGTCGATCACAAAAAAAATAAAAATATAGTGGGCTCTTCCTGATGACGGACTACTTAGGCAGTTTTCTTGAGGGAAGTTAGTCCAAAGAAAACACTAGAAAGATTTTTTATTTTCTTTTTAGGTAGTGTAGTAACTCCCCCTTGGTTTTTCTTTTGACCACGGTTCTTTTCCAAGGGTTTAGCTTGAACCGGGTATAGTTAGTTTTGTTTTTATTTTTTAGTAGTTAGGATTCTTTTGGGCAAGAAGCTGAATGATAAAATGCATCCCTTAGCGTGTCACACCCGAACACCAAAGACCCTAGAGTGTGACTCTTAGGCTCATTTGTTGTCTCTTGTAGAATGCCTTAATTTTGCATATTGCAACTGATTTAAATGCTCAATGGAGTGTCTTGATGAACCAATCTAGAATGAATTATGTGCCATGTGTGTGTAAGGTGTTCTGAACTGTATTCTATGCCTACATTTGATACCTAGAACTTGCCCTGTGTGTGTACAAAGCGAAATAGAAGTTTGTTCAGTCTTAGAAGTGGTATAAGCATTTCTTTGTTAAGCCAGACATAAATGTGTATCCACTTGAATGCAATTGACCATAGTTAACCCCTTTGAGCTTAAAAGCCTGTTTCTTTGGCAACCACATCACAAACCATACCCAATTATTTGAATAACGTGTCTGTTTGAACCCTGTACCTCTCATGAGCACTTGAATTGTTGGCAAATATGTAAAAATCAAAGTGTGGGGTGGTGGTTTGGTTTGTAAGGAAAATCAATGAAATAGAATGAAAGGTGCAAAGTGGTGAAAGAGAAAAATAAAATACAAAATTGAACGCCACTTAGAGAAAAACAAGAGAGAGAAAGAGGACAATGAATAAATGTAGTCCTTGATGAATAGTGGCTTGAAAAAGAACATTTGCACCTAAAAAGAGTGGGATTGAGTATGAAGAAAAGCGTGGTGAAGGTTCAGACCAAGCATAAGAATGGGCTGAATGCTAATGTAATTTTATTAAAAGTGCTTCGGGAGGTTAGTCACTATATCTAAATATATCTTACCCGTCCCTTAGCGTACATTACAACCAAATGAAGACCTAGTTGATCTTAGACCGAATAAACTTGATTAGTGGAGTATTACACTACGGGAAAGCCTATGGTGTATCTTTGTGGCATATGGATGTTCTTTTTGAGAGTGAGTGAATTCTTTCTACTTAAAGTTTCTGCTTGTTCTTGATATTATTCTTGTGGAACTACTCTCAATTGTGTGATGTGAGGGCACGTGATTCATGACGGAGAGGTAAGCCTTGACCTCCTTGTAGAGTATCTTGAGGAAGTAAGAGTATGGCATGGCATGTAAGAGTCGCCGCTTTAGGCATAGATGTTACACTTCTAGGTACAATGCTTGTAAAATGTTCGTGGTATGACACCGTAGGGAAATGCTCGATGAAAAGAACCCTTGTAGGATATAGTGGATTGCTCGAGGACTAGCAATGATTTAAGTGTGGGGTGTTGATAATAGGCAAAATTCACGTAGTTTAGCGTATATTTATGCTCTAACTTAATGATGCTTCACTGTCTTAAGGATGTTAAATGATGATAAATTGGCTCTAATGGTGATTTTTGTGTTTTACAAGAATGCAATGCACATTGAGGACTTAGGATGGTGATTTGAGCGAAATTGAGGAAGAAAGGCCCCGTGGGATATTTGATGGATGATTTGAAGGCTGGATGCGCTTGGGGCAGAATAAAAGCCCATTAACGCGAGACTAGCGCGCCCGCACTAGTCCAGACGGGAAAAATAAATCTGAAGGGTACTTTTGGAAGTTCGGGACCAATCCACTTAACCTATATAAGGTTCAACTCTCCCAAGGGAGTAGATTATCAAGGTTTAGAGACTAGAACAAGAATAGCAAAGGCAAGAGGCAAGGAGGGCAATTGGGCATCAATCCTTATCTCCTTCCCTTGTGATTTTTACCATTGTTCATGAATTCTTTTATATTTTTCAATACTATTATGAGTAGCTGGTTTCTTTAATCTAAGGTTCTGGTGGACCCCGTTGGGGATGAACTTATTGTGATATTAATATAGTTTTGCTTGGTTGTTAATCTCTATTTGTTCAACTACGTTCTTGTTGTTGTTGATTGAAGGGCCCTCAATTAGTTGTTCCTATTTATTATGTATCTACTTGAGAGAGAGTGCATATTTAGGTAATTGTTTGAACAACATAACTCCGGAGTATATGAGAGATCCATAACCGAGGGTTTAAAGGTTGGATTAGAGATAACGATACTTTGGATGAAATCTAAAGTGAACTGTAATGCAATTTATCTAGCGTAACTTGAGAGAGTGCGTCTAGTAGATTATCATAATTACTTGAGAGAGATTTATGATAGTTGGAGTGTTCATGATTGATAGAGATAACTAAAGCAAAACTATAGGAAATATACAAGAAGGGATTTCATCAACAGGGGAAACCATAACCTTAGATCTTTATCACATTAGAAGAGCTGGTTTTCGACATGGCTGCTTCTTGTCAATAAAACTAGGTTTAAGGGTTATTTCGACTTTTACAACACTCATGTGAGACATGTTTTGTTGAACCTGCCATGTTTCCCCTCTTATTTTCTCTTGCTAATCAAACTTCTTGATCATTCCTCTGAACATTCAGATGTTGTTTTTGAGCCTGCTATAGGATCCCAATAGTCTGTACATTTGTAACTTATTCATTCTTTATATTAGAAGAGCTGGTTTTCGACATGGCTGCTTCTTGTCAATAAAACTAAGTTTAAGGGTTATTTCGACTTTTACAACACTCATGTGAGACGTGTTTTGCTGAACCTGCCACGTTTCCCCTCTTATTTTCTCTTGCTAATCAAACTTCTTGATCATTCCTCTGAACATTCAGATGTTGTTTTTTGGGCCTGATATAGGCTCCCTATAGTCTGTACATTTGTAACTGATTCATTTGATTCGGGTCTGTAATAATTATTTGTAATAACAATTGGGAGTGATAACGAGTTTATTGGATACTCTGTGGGTAGATAACATGCCTATTAGTTTATGCTATTATTTGTTAGATAATATGCCCATAGGTTTTACTTTACGCCCAGAAATTGTATGCTGAAAATTTGTCTAAATGCCTATGTCTGCCATCGCATGTTAGAAAAACCTGCTTATATGGATTTCATTCTAGTTCAAATAAATTCTGTGAATATCCTGTCTACTTTGCTTCGCATGATTAGATACCATGCCTATAGGAAATATGATAATCAAGCTTACATTACAACATGTTTGTATATGTTTCCGTAGAAATTATGACTATAGGCTTAAGTTAATTATCATACTCGCCTAGCTAATATATCTGTCTATAATGACAGTTTCAATGTAGAATACACGCTCATAAGGATAACTATCATTTGTGCCAATACCAAAAAATGGAATATGCCTAATGTCTTGTTAATTACCACTAGAAAGCATGCCTATAGGAGTAACTGAGCATTTCTGTTATCAACTGTTGAGTAAGTCGCATAATTAACCTGTCTATAGGTTCAAACGCTTTTAACTGAAATGGATAGGCAATTACAGAATAACCTAGGAATTACTTTTCATCAATTGTCAGCATGTTTAAAACCAGAATCACATAGAAATCATGTATATAGGATCCGATATCCTTAACTGTCAAAATTGTCGATACGCCAATATGACTGCACGGGGTGATCTTATAGAGTAAAAAACTTAGGACTCCCCATCCCTATTACACAATTCCTTTGCTTTCTTTATTAGACTAATTTACATAAGTTAAGTTCGGCCGGGACCCACCGTTGTGGACCTCGAGGAGTGCCTAACACCTTCTCCTCAAGGTAATTTGAGCCCTTACTCGATCTTTGGTGACGCAACTAGTAAAACCTGATTCATTTGCAATAGGTGTCCTAACGCACCTTAATCCGTTAGGTGGCGACTCTCTCAATAACCAATTCCTTTCCTTCTCAGAAAGGGTTGTCAATATCGAAACCCGATTTCGCGAGAAAAAGGAGTGCGACAACCATTTGTGAGGTTGGGGTGTTTTGGTTGGACAGGTGTGGTGGTCCATTGGATTCATGCAGAAGAGTTTAATTTACAAAAGAAGGCTAACTAGTAGTAGTATTAGGAAGGTTTGAGGAGAAAGAGTGACATGGATCCTGCGGATTAATACTTTCCATGGGGTTATTAGAGTCATCATTAGAGTAGTGGTTATCATTATCTGAATGCATGCCGATTGAATTGGTACGTCGAGGAGAGTCCACATGTATTTTAGTCTCAAGATTTGGATTAGTAAGATTATTAATATCTTTTTAATTATACTTTGAGTGTGTGGTATTTTCAAAAACCATGTGCTGTTCATTTAGAAGGGAAAACTGGTTTTCCAACGATAGAGGAGTGTGGTTAGCCGCTTTTTCAAGGGACTGATCCAACATACCAGATTTCTTGATGTATGAGTATTGATTGGTTTGCGATTTATATTTTAGAACTTGAGTGTTAAGGTACTTATATGAGCAGGCGTCGAAAATACAAACTGTTATACCTGTAGGAGTCCTTGCTTCCTGAGCTGCTGGAATGGAGTTGTTTCTTTTGTGAGTCGGACCCTTTCTTTTATTCTTGAAGTTGACCATATGCCATTTTTCATCCATTGGGTATATCTTAGAGAGGGAGGTAGCAAAATTTCCTCCAGATTTGTTGAAGCATTGGTGTCGCCATGACGGATAACTTGTATGTGTTGACATTGTCCTGTTTGTCTAGTATGCCACATGATTTGCAGAGTAAATTTTCTCCTTCATAAAAAATTAATTGTTTACTGAATGATTAAGTGGTAGTTCCATACACAAGCGTGCATATGTTCTTCGTATTGCAGTAGAGGTACATGCATCGAGTTTTAAGAGTCTGCCTATCACTTTCCTGTCTTTTGTAATATTAGACTATCATAAAACTCTGTTGGCAATTGTGGCAACCTAACCAGACGGCTGTATATAGCTGTTTTGCTTCTGAGGCCACAGAATTAGGCTCTCATCATTTCACAGAAAGAAAATGACCAAAAATGAATCAGGGACCATTGTGCAAAGCTTTGAGCATATTTTCTTCTTTAGAAAACTAGACGATGAGAGGAAAGTTTTCGTTGGGATTCTATAGTTCCGTGATTTTCCAACGTAAGTGTTGCTGGAGAATGTGTTTTCTAAGTAGCTTGATTATTACCGAAAAGTGCCGACATAAGAGCATTATGTTCTCTTTTTTATCTTGAAAGTGTTTGTCATATTTTGGTTCTAATTTGAGATTATTATGTTTTACATCTTATGGCATTAAAGTTGTGAATATTGGGTTTAAATCGTGACAAACAAAAATGGCAAATGACGACCAAATCACGATGTTTCATGCAAAAATGTCTATTTTTACATAAATTTTTTAAATACACACTAAAATAACCTTTAAGTATATATATATATCACAAATTAAAGTTTATTTTGTCCATTTTAAAAAATTATTAATTTTTTGTTGTAAACTTTATTTTAAAAGTAAAATATCTAACCATGTAGTTAGGGGTGTACAAAGAAAACCGACAAACCGCACCAACCCGATAATCCGAGTCAAACCGAGAAAAAAAACCTGACTATGGTTTGGTGTTGGAAAAAAAACCCGATCATAATTGATTTGGTTTGGTTTTAACTAAAGAAAGTCAAACCGAAACCAAAGCAATCCGGAAATACATATATAATTTTTTATAGATATATTTAATATATAAATATACTTATTATGATATAATTTATAAATATTTCTTAAACTTTTTCATAATTTTATCTTTTAAGGTATTATTTCAAGGTTGGATTTAGAACTTTTGAATATTCTAATAAGTTTTATAGCCATTAATATTAGTAACTCAAGTAATGCTAACAACAGCCCAAACTAAACTAAAATCAATATTAATGCTAACAAAAGACATTCAATTGAATACTAGGAATGATAATGCATTGAATATCTATATTTGTTTTGCAATGATTTAGATAAAAATGCATAACCTATTTTTATTTTTCTTTAGCGTTTAGTCACGTAAGTAATACTCCCTTATTGTTTACTTATTTTAGTATTACTTAATACTTTTAGATTATGCTTATTTTTATTATGGCTTTATAACTAGCAATATTTATATTACGTGATTTTATTGTCTTTATTGTTGAATATTTTAGGATATAGCCACGACACATATCATTTTTTGTATTATTTTCTTGAAAAGTACCTTATATAGTTGTATCCTACCTAGATTAAAGATATATTTAGAGCATAAGGTATATGTTTTGTGCTAGAAAGATTTTATCGGAGAAAAACCCTAAAAAATCAAATAACCCGAAAATCCGAGATTGAAAAACTCGAGTTTATTGGTTTGGTCTTTAGAATTAATAATCCAAGCAATTGGTCTGCTTTGGTAATTGCAAAATCCAAACCAACCCGACCTATGTACACCCCTACATGTAGTTACACATGTGCAACCAAACATGACATGTGAAATTATATTTTAATTACATTATCATAAATAAATATATCTTTGTATCACTTTTATTGTTTTTAAGCAAAGGGTCTTTGAGAAATAATCTCTCTACCTCCATAAGCAAGGGTAAGGTATGCTACACATTATCTTGTGAGCTTTTATTGATTTTTTTGATGTTGTTGTTGCTGTGGTTACGAGGTAGAGTCTATGTTAGATGAATAAGTGAGGCATTTACATGGTATTCCACGAATCAAGCTAATCCTAATCCACCGGCGCCATACAAAATAAATAGTATGGAAATTACCAATAAATTAGTGTAATAGTACATAAAAATCAAAATATAGTTAGAAACTTAATCTCATAATAATTCATTCAAATCATTACATTTGAATTTAATTAAAAAGAAAAAAATTAGTAATGTCAAAATATAGGAATGCAAACCGTCGGCCTTTTTCTCTTTATATCTCAAAAGAATTATCCTGCATTGAATTCGGTATCGGGTTATCGGGGTAATAATTAGTGAACAAATTAGCTTATTGTTATCGTGTTATCTGCTCGATAGGCATCCCTACATACGGACTACTCAGAATGCATTGACAAATTATAACCTGTCTTAATCCACCTGTATAATCTACTGAGGCCATAACAGATTGTTTCCTTTTTACCGAGGTTTTATATTTGTCTTCACCCATTGTGCACAATCCAATGAACTCATAGGACAACTATCATTTAGCAAGACAGACATTGGTTTTAAAACTTTGGTTGTTATTCAAGAATTGAAACTCGTGTTAACAAAGCATCTTTTTAAAAGAATTCGAACACCATAAGCATCACAATTTAATCTTTGAAGTAGCAAGATCACACATAATAGAACTCCAATATTTTCAAAGTTAAACATGCTTCAAAAGGCACAATCCAGTTCAAACTCCGAAATAGAAAAATTACACAAAGTCATAAAAACTTCTTCTAAGTATATATATATATAGACTTCTTAAATATAATTCGGATTTATAAGGAAAAAATACATATAAAAAATCAATGCAAATGGAGTCATTTCATACTTTTTTGTGCTTCTATAATGATAGAGTTCTCTCGTCATCTCAATTGGAAGAGAAATTGTAGTTTATAATTTTTGGCGTTTTAAGAGACTATCTAAAGTTCTATAGTTCTAATATTTAGAAAACTTTATAAAATTTAGGTAATATTTGTTGCACGAAATAACAAGATCATCTTGCGTTTCATATTTCTTTTTTCGTATGCTTCGCCTTTTTTTCTTCTTCAAAAAATAGAAAATAAGCACGCCCTGCTGGTACAAAAAATCAGAATGAGCAGCTTTATAGAAGGCAATTAACCCGGCAATCACTAAGTATATAGATACAACATTGCTACATTAACATAGTAGAAATAATCCACACAAAAAAACATAATGTGCAGTACAACTATCTATTGTATTTACAAATGTTCAAAGTAGTTATACCCGAAAAGAATGTGATAAACTCCTCCATGGCCACGCAGATGATTTCTATGGCATATCACTGTATCATGCATTGGACGGCGTTAGAATTCTACCATAACTTGGAACAGGAAGATGGAATTAATTTTCAAGAACCATTATATATACATTCCCAACAAAAATACATCAGTATGGTGCAGACAGAGAAATATAATCGTATGAGGACTTGAACGTGATGAAGCTTTTGCATGCTATTTCTTTCTTTGAGCAACCTTCCTCATTATTACCTCAAACAACTGTAACACAAAGTCGAGAAAAACAAATATATATAAGCCCCGAGATAGAAAAAGGAAAAACAAAAACTTAAAATAATATTTGAAAATTAAACACCAATCTATATATAAACATGAAGCTTCAAACTGTTTCTTGTCCTCTGATCTGTTGTAAAGGAAATGATGGGGCACATTAAACAATAAACTAACAGCCCATATTCTCGCCAAATATAAGCCCCGGGAAGAAGGCTGGAAGTGGAACGAAGATTGTGTTTCATTCCTTACTTATTATGGAGGGAGGAGTTGAGGTTGTAACAGTTGGGAAAATAAAAAGGCTGTAATGAAGGTTGTAACGGTTGGAAAATAAAAAGGTTGTAATTGTTGGGTAAATAATGAATTATTCTATTGAATTGACTGAAAGAACTACAAAAAATTGACAAAATAGATAAATACAAATCCTTGCATATGAGACATGCCACATTAGCTTAGCAATTCCCTCCTTTATATATATATATATATATAGATTCATGAGTTATCTTAGCTAACCATCCAAAAAAGAAATCTGCTATAACACAAATTGGTTTGTGTTATGAAATATAATATTGTATAGTGGATGTCTATAACTCCTAAAGAAGTTACTCCCACTACTTTTCTTCATTATTTTCACTACTTCTCACTATTATGGTTGTAACTCCCAACTCCCTCTATGATCTTCCCCCATGATCTCAATAGTTAATACCATGTTCATGGCATCCTTTTGTATTACCTATATCATCCAATAAATAAAGGGTTTGGGCATCACATTTTAGACACTTTGAAACACTTGAAAGAAATAAGAAGCTCTCATCTCTTGCTCTCTACATTCTTGTCTATTTTCTTGTTTTATATTATTACTTTGAACTAAGTTTCTTAATACGTTATCAGCACGAATTGCTATATTCTTCTTATATTTTCTATAAGAGATGAAAGCCTTCCATGGGAGCTACAACCTTGAATCAATTTGGTCGAGCCTATGAAAATCTGGGCATCTCGTATGCCATATCAATATTACATTTGCTTCTATTATACAGGGAGTATCAATTTTCAATTTTCATGAATTTTACGATTAACTTACTTTAGTATTTAAGACTTGGTCTAATTTGTGTTACTTAGACATTTAGTTTTATTTGTGCAGATGTATATATATGGAGTACTTCTGCTTTCGAGTTGCAAATAAGAGCATATTATCATGCCTAGATATCATCTCCCACATGTACTGCTCCGACAGTTTGCAAACCAAGATTATGGAACTGTTAACTATTGAGAAGGTATCTAATCTTATAAATATAATATGAATTTAAATTTATGTTGTGGTCAAAATAAATTTTGTATTACTAAGATGGTTTTATTCCCTTTATATTTGATCATGTAGTTGTTCGTGAAAAAGATCAATGTGAACTTTCATTAAAGTTCGGAAAAAAATAACTGATTATAGAAAGTAGTATATCATGATAGGCTCAATGGTGAGTCCACTTGGCTTATTATGCCATTGTATAAGAATGCATTTGGTTTGATTTGTGGTGCACAATGATGATAAGAGTTGGTTCAAGTCCCAACTCATTATGACATAACATGCCTTTATATGGGTAAGGCATTGAGTTTGAGTCCCACTGCACCACATTGATTATATAATGATGACTAATAAAAATAATGTATTTTTCATGAAAATAGCATGAAGCTTGTCCCACTTGATTTGCTTCATTCTCGAAGTGAATGTGATAGTGGTGCATAATAAGTCTAAATGAAGACAAGTGGTTGACCAATGAACGTGGGTGTACTAAAGACCAAAATAATATAGTCATCATTATGGTAAATGTAAAAAGGAGAACAATAAGGGTTCTCAAAATAATCCTTCAAAGGTGAAGGAATTGTGTATCAATATGGTCTGAAAATATGAGGCACACTCGGACGATTTTAGTCCATTTTTTGAAAGAATGTGACTTGTGATAAGCATTGTAAATGCATGCTCATTCCTGAAAGTGAATGTGAAGATATATATGTGATGAAAAATATGCATAAGAATGTGCTTATGCATGGTTATATACAACTCACCTCTAAGGGAGGTTGAGAGAAATAAAGATAATGAATATTATAATGTGGTTGCATGAATATGTCATTGGTCGCGTACTTGTGGTACACCAAAAAATATTATGTCATGCCTTATAAAAAGTTATTAAAGGCAAACTTAAAGCAAGAAATGATTTTGCTTATTATGACTTTGACTGTGACAATTATTATGATATGATTTTCTCTGTGAAGGAGATATTTACCATATGGATGGTGTGACAAAAGATTTTGTAGTACAAAATCAATTAAGAGCTCCGGAAAAGCGAATTTGTTACTACCCGGATTAATAAAATTATTCTTGACATTAATATTGTAATAAGTCTAAAAAAAAAAAACTTTTTGAGTTTCAAATGTATTAGCCAAAGTAGTTGGCATATCGAGACTATAAATAAAAGGAAGATTGAATATCTTCATATTACAATAATCATATCGGGTGAATATGAAAAGTTACCCGACTTTTCTTCCATTTGTACTACAGATGTATAAGCATGATGATGGAATCACATGCCATAGTAAATTAAATGTTTACTGAAACAAATATTAGTTGGCATGACCGGTTGGCCATTCCGGTTCAATTATGATGCGAAAATTAATTGAGATTCACATTGGCATATATTGAAGAAATAGAAGGTTCTTCAAAAATTCTCTTGTGCTGCTTATTCTCATGATATACCAATTATGGTTGGGATTGAATTCCTTAATTTCTGGAACGAATAGAAGGTGATATATATATGGGACCAGTCACCTGTCATGTGGACCATTTACTATTATATGATTTTAATAGATGCATCTATTATATGGTCACATAAGCGTTTGTTATCAACTTGCAATTTGGATTTTGCAAGGTTGATTGCTCAAGTTATTAGAGCACAGTTCCAAAATATAAATATGATAATTATCTTGGTAATGCTGGTTTAAATACAAGTTGGTTTAACAGAAATTGTATGCCTCCAATTAAGCTAAATCATTGGTTATGAGAACAAAGATTCCAAATAGTAATTTGGTATAGTGTGTATTATTTAATATACAACATCACTTGTATGCATCTAGCCAACAAGTTATGATAACTTCTCCCTATCAGAATTGGTTGAAGGTCAGGAACCAAATAAATTTCATCCAGAAATATAGATGTTCTATATGATTTAATTATGCCACCACAATGCACAAAGATGTGTTCCTAAAGATTGTTGGAAAATGTGTTGGTGATCCAAACATTAGGGGGAGAAAATGGGTAGCTGAAAAAGTAATCATGGAATGAATTATTATGAGTGTACCTAGATCCTCGTACAAGAAAATTGAACTTGAAGTTCAAGTGGTAATTCATTTGTCATGCCAGGTGCAAATGTTGAACCAAAGCTAAATGTTATATTCAGTTGCTAATGCTCCAAATGGAATAAAGTCCATGATAGGCATAGTCTATGGAACGCATGAAGCGTATAGACTAATCGGTTCCAAAGATAAAACTCCTTGAAGAAGGAGTGGAGCAAATGATAAAGATGGTCATACTAAGGAGGCAAGTGCTTTGTAAGAGCACCATGACATACAACTTTATAAGACCTCATGGAAGAGGCTCAGGTACCTGAAAATAATGAGATCTCAATAAGTTATGTCTTTATTGTGTGATGATGGAACCGATGTAAAATGATCATCGCTGATATTGTTGATATAATGTAGCGCTCAATATTTTTAATATTGACGAGGATCTTGAGCTCAAATCTGTCATGGAATTTGGACAGATAAATGATTGGTCAATCAAAATACGCAATCAAGATTAACTTCACTTGGAAAATGTAAAGTTTTAGACTGATAGTCCCAACACCTGAAAGTATAAAGACAGTGGGGTGACACAAGATTTTACGTAAATGTCCTGACATTGATTATATGAAAACATGTTCCCTTGTGGTGGATACAGTTGCTTTCAGATTTTAGTCTGGTAATACCCGATAAATTTGATATGCGTATATAAAAATCATGGAAGGATTTAAACTGTTCATAAGCATATCAAGGTTCCCGAAAAATTCATTTATAAAGCTTCAGCAAATCCTTATATGGATTAGAGCAACCACATTATATATGATTTATTTTTGTGTCTATTGCAATTGGTGCACTGTGTATCTTGCTAGAACCATAAGTATAAAAATATGCTAGCGAGATATTGTTTAATTCCTATATAAAGATGTTGGAATACTACTAGTACTATATTGCAAAAGGAATCCTTGATATAAATTTGTTTATTCTAACAAATATTGTCAAGGTTTATTGTTATGCAAATGCATGCATTTTCTGAAGTCCGTTTTTCAAACAATCTATTTGTATGTGAGAGTACTGCCATATTATTATTTCACAAGGCAGTCGATTGTTGATACTTATTCAAGTCATGTCACTATACTAGCAACTGAAAAAGCAAGTGACTCAACGCACAACAAATATGTGATTTTTCCATGAAGAGAAGATTCCAATAATAGTGAAGGCGATGATACTTGTTTATCTCAATTGGAAGAAGGATATATTAAAGGAGACAGAATAAAGCATATGTTTCGCAAAGTTCTTTATCAGACACAATTTTCAACGAGCGGATAAATAGATGTTCGACAAATTTGTTCGCTTGATAATTTGGTGTTTTGTTCCGTGAAGCATGAGCAATCTCAACATTTGAGAAGTTGGTATGATCGGAACACGTCATCTCGGAGAAACAAATTGATGTGTTCATCAGGGGGAGATAAATACGCACTGTACTCTTTTTTCCTTCGCTAAGATTTTATCCCACTGGGTTTTTCTTGCAAGGTTTTTAATGAGGCAACAAATAATGCGTATTACAAGATATGTGTACTCTTTTTCCTTCACCGAGATTTTTTCCCACTGGGTTTTTTCTTAGTAAGGTTTTAACAAGACACATTATCTATAGACATCCAAGGGGGAGTGTTATGAAATATAATATTGTATATTGGATGTCTATAACTCCTAAAGAAGTTACCCCTACTACTCTTCTCCATTATCCCCACTACTTCTTACTATTATGGTTGTAACTCTCACACCTCCATAACCCCCTCCATGATCTTCCCCGTGATCTCAATAGTTAATACCATGTTCATGGCATCCCTTTGTATTACCTATATCATCCTATAAATAGAGAGTTTGAGCATCACATTGTAGACACTTTGAAACACTAAAAAGAAATAAGAAGCTTTCATCTCTTGCTTTCCATATTTTTGTCTATTTTCTTGTTCTATATTATTATTTTGAGCTAAGTTTTTTAATAGTTTGTTTATAAACCCAATGTTTTCCTCAATCAGATTGAAGAGTTTCATTTTTATATTTTATACGTTCATGTAAATAGAATACATGTTTCCTCTTTTTTATGTTTAGTGAAGTGATGGTAGGTTGAATGATGCCTATTTCTTTTGTTTCTCAAAATTTTATTTATTAAGATTTTAATATTAGAAAAACAGAGATCTATGTGCGGCATAGTAATACGTGGTTGCATGGCGATACACTGTACACGAGTTTTATACGATGAACATATATATGACCATACGACAAATTAATCATGCAGAGAATAGAAAAATAACATTTGTATCTTAAAGATCCAAATAAAGAACTGAATAATATATAAAACAAAAGGCGAAGGAAGTATTATCTGTGTAGTTTTCTTATCTTTTTCCTTTTTTTGTGAATAAAAGGTAAAATAAATATTAGTGATGTCAGATGCTCAATTTTTGTTATACTGATTAGTTAATTTATTTGTCAAAGACACATATTAGGTTCACATACGAGTCAAAAGTGAGATGATATACCAAAATCAAAATTTGTTTGACTTTGTTATTCAATGTGCATATTTTTTTTCTTTGAAATCAGATTCACCGTAAATCCGGATTTACAGTGTAAGGAAGGGTTCACGTAAACCTGTGATCTTGGACAAAAATTGTATATATTATGTGTTTAATTCATATAATTTGTCTAAATACTACCTTTGCGAACCCATGATTAGATTCATTTGTTGTTCACTGGTTAAGCATCTGAAAATTTTCCACATCACAAGGGGATTGATCCTTATCGAACTCATTTATTCTTACTTTTTTATACTATCAAACTAGTGGTGAACCCATCCTCTAATGAGTTCACCCCTGGATTTACATGGTTATATACATACATATAAAGTAGAATACTGCAATTGAAATTGTGACGTTATAATTTGTTGTACTGTAATTATAGTGATAACAAGATGCGTCTCCTTTTTGTCTCACTCATAACAATATGTAAAATAAGGAGTTAATTACAAAACATATATATATATATCTATTAAAAGACAAAATCTGGTAAGCATGGATAACTTAACCAGACAGCACACCTTAGGAGAAAGCAATTGAAATAGCCCAAAACCTAATATAACTCAAATCTTAGTCCACCCAAAACACTAATCTGATCTCAATCCTGGTCACTACCCGACTCAGATTGCTCCGAATCAGCTTCATGAACCATAGGAGGTTTATACTCCCGAGTCCAATATTCCTCTGCAGTAGCCCACCATTTCTCATCATAGAAGCCTAATTTGAACTGATGACCCACTTTTGGACTCTTACGTTGCAAACCCATAAATTCATATGTGATGCTAGTTGAACGATTCGGCTCAATATTTCTCTCAGTGTGAGCAACATTATCAACCACCTAAAATCAGTAGAAATAATTTCTTCTTTATTAATAACACTCTAGATTAAATTCAGTACTATCTTTTTTTTCATATGAAAAACCAAGTACCAACCACGGTCGCCTTGAATAAGGGAGGATTCAAGTAACGAACTGGGGTAGCATCCCGAACAAGAAAACCCATGAGAACTCCAAAGTATGGAAACGTCTTATATACCCGTGTACAAGGCTTGCACACCCAATCTTTCATGATAACTGAGTAGATTTGATTACAATGGGGACACTAGAAAGAATGAATAAAAAAATTAATAAAAAGAAGAGGAAATTAAATTAAAAAAATGGAGGAAATTAAATGAACGAATTTGTACTTACTCCACCTCCGAGATGAACTCGATCTTGTTCAGGACCTTCATTGAGGAAATGGATTGGAAGAACACCCATACTCCGGTGACAAGAATCGCATCTCCACTGTGTAAAATGATGAGAAGAGAATTATGAGAGAGTTGATATTATATTATTGAAGAAATTTAAATTACCTCAACTTGCATAGGTTCCTCAGTAGCACTTTTATAATCCCAATCTGGAATGAGATGGTCACAGTTTTTCAAGTTGACATCGACATAGAGCCTCCACAGTTGTAATAAAGCTCCCATCCATTTAGGATCCTCTACATCAGACGGCGGATCCTCCTCTCCATCAGCCTGCTCGGCATCATCTTCCTCATCATTTTCTTCGTTTTCTACTTCCTCTTCATCATCCTCATTTTCTTCATCCCCTCCTTCGTTTTCTACTTCATCTTCATCATCCTCATTTTCTTCTTCCTCTCTCCTTCGTTTTCTTCTCCTCCTCCTCCTCCACTCGCATCCTCATTTTCTTCTTCTTCGGATTCATTTTCTTCTTCATTATACCCTTCTGCCAGAATCAGTAGAGTGCTCATCCTCACTGCCAGAGTTGGAAGACATAGTGCTGCTGTTGGGTACTGTGAGTGAGTTATATGGGTGGTGATGTTCTCCGGCGAGCTACAGCGTTCCATTTTATAGCCAGAAAACGGCAACTGTCTGATGGGAGACCCAAAAGAAGAAAGGAGGAAGAGGATAGGTGTTGGGTTGGACCACTATGAACTGATCCCGTCGATGTTACATCGTACAAATCAGAAGAAGAAAATATATTCTGTGAATGGGACATCGACGATCGACCGGAGAAATCAATAAAGGTTTTGGAGAGAGATTGTTCTTAATTACATGCAGATAGAATAATAATGATGAGGAAGACAGTGGTACTCCTACGTTACCGATTTTCCGTGGGGTCCACTCAGGTCCATAAACTTTTTGTATTCCGACGTCGCCATGAACTTAAAAATAGTACACTCATCTATCCCCCTTTTTTTCATTTCAAAGAATTGCTTTTTGTATTTTTTTTATCCTTTCTAAAACAAATGATTCATTTCTAAATTTGGTAAAAATTTAGCTTAAACTTATAATTTTACTAATCACACAATTACTTTTTGCCACTTGATTAAGATCACAAATTCCAAAAGTCTTCATTTTTACTTAAACTTTATGCCTAATCAAACAAGTTCCAAACAGAGTCATTATTACATATATATATATATATATATAT
>ML498837.1:88730-104295 GCA_005239535.1 Nicotiana rustica
ACACTCCTCATAGTCATAACTCATAGCCAAGGTTTATCACTTGTTCCATCGGCTTAGCTTGGTTCAAGTTCGTGGTATAGTCCCAACATCCCAGAACTCGAACACAATGTCATAGACAGCAGGCCATTCATTCTCCGGCAAGCCCTCAACTACATGCTTCCACTCAGCGGTAGGGACCGGCGGTATGTGCCTATGAGTGAAAGACACGCCGTTTAACACCTAATAACATAGTTTCAACGAGTCATTAATCAGCAGATAAAATATTAAAGGTAATATGTAATTACATTCAAACTTCTCTATAAGTCAAATTTCATATTCTGTTGTAATATATGTTATCTATAGCAACAAGTCGCTATAACATCAAAAAATATATGAAATAAATTACAATATTTTACCGAAGTGACCATCATTTCGGGAGGATTGTGGTAAGATGTAGGCTCCGCCCCAAACACATTGAGATCCATCATAATTCCAGTGTGATATTTAATGTCAAGTGGTTGCAGACGTGAGATATCCATTTGAGCCCAAAATCGTTGATTGCAGTCCGTACACTAAGGAAATTAATAGATATAAAAAGTTTTCGGTTAATTAAACAATAGAAGAAGAAAAAAATCCAAGCATAGTAAAGGAAAGTAAGAAACAAATAAATTTACCCTTTGGTTGAGATGAACTAGTCCATCACCTGGAGGCCTGGGGATAAAACCACGGTATGCCTCGTCTAAGTAAGTCACTTTTTCGTCGTAATGCACACTATAACGGTTCTCAAACTCACATGCCAAGCATTTCCACTATCCAACATTTTACAGAAATAAATACAGAAAAAGAAGTAATTAATGAACAAATACTATATATACTACTATAATGTGTGTTTAATGTAACAAAATTAAAGTAGTCAAAACAGTCGCATAAATAAGCTGGATATATACATACAGTGATGTCAAGAAATGAATTAGGGTTGTGCCAGTCCCAATCAGAATCAAGGGTGAGATCATCACAGTTCTCTATACTAGCATCAAATTGAACCAAATACTTTTTTGCGTCTCCGTAGTATTTTTTCTGTTGAAGCCAAGGCTTCCACTTCTTGGGGTCGTAATCTCCTCCACTACTATAATACTCATTTTCTTCCTCAGATTCATCCTTCTCATCCCCTCCTTCGTTTTCTTCATCTTCTCCTCCATCTCCAGATTCATCTTCTCCTCCATCTCCAGATTCATCATCTTCATTTCCTTCTTCTCCTCCACTTTCATCCTCATTTTCTTCTTCTTCGGACTCATTTTCTTCGTCGTTATACCTTTCTACTTCGCTAGATTCAGTAGAGTACTCATCCTCCTCACTGTAAGACTTTGAAGACATAATGCTGCTTCTGGGTATTGTGAGTTATATGCAGTGGTGATGTTCTCCGGCGAGCTACAGCGTTCCATTTTATAGGGGAAAATAATACCCTCCCACCTCCCAAAAGACGTCAACGCCATAGCCAGAAAACGGGAAACTGTCTGATGGGAGACCCAAAAGAAGAAAGGAAGAAAAGGATATATATTTGTTGGGTTGGGCCACTATGAACTGATCCCGTCGATGTTACATCGTACAAATCAGAAGAAGAAAATATATATTCTGTGAATGGGACATCGACGATCGACTGGAGAAATCAATAAAGGTTTTAGAGAGAGATGGTACTTAATTACATTCACAGAGAATAATGATGACGAATACAGTATATCTCTTTGGATGTGGATATGGGGGAAAAATATTTTGGACTTCGGAGACGGCGTAATATTTTCAATGAACTTTTGTACATATTTCTTATTCCAATGTCCGTTTTTGTGGGTTTATTTTTGTTTATCAACTTAAACACTGCAGAGGAAACTATTATTACTGCAAGAAATTAGGAGGAAAAGATATGGTTTTACTTTTTTGTTGTAAAAATGTTGGATCATGGTGAATAAAATTTAGCTTGAGTCATGTTAAGGATACGTGTTTTGATGATATTTCGCCTACAATGTATTGAATAAATTTAGGCAAATCTCTCGAGATTCAACAAGTTTTCTAATATAGACTAAGAGAAGAGACAACAAAGAAAACTCAACACAAAAGAAAGAAAGAAAGAAGTAAATGTTCACTCTTGTTTCTCTGTTATTTTTCTTGGAGTATATGTAAACTGATAGAAGTTATATGTCAACTTTAGTAGCTTATAAAAGCTATTTAGATTCATTAAAAAGTCTAACTATACTAATAACATAGAAATAATGTTTGTCAGCGTATGCATTAGAAAAGGTTTTTGTTATAGACTCCCTCCGTTTCTGAACCTATTTCTTTTTTGGTCTGTTCCAAAAAGAATAACCCCTTTTTAAATTTGGAAATAATTTTGATTAAACTTACAATTCTACCCTTAATGAGAAGTTTTTATAACCACACAAATACTCTACGCCCTGTTATGAACGGCCTACATGACTCAGGCCCAGACTATAGTGTTACACAAGCAGGCCAAGTACCTTAAGGGATGAAGGGGAACACGTGAATAATAACCAACTCCTGGCGCCAAGGAGAAGCGCATGCTCTAGGCATCTTCCAGTGAAGCTGCGTGATTACCAGCTCCAAGCAGGAAAAGCGTGACTCTAGAAGAGAGCAGAATACATGGAGAACAAAGTATAAATAGGAGGTAGAATAGTAGAGTAGGGAGGCTGATGTTAGTACTGATTTTTCTTCTGTTTCTCATCCTTCTTTCAGATTCTCCTTCTCATCCCCCTTCTCTTTATCCTTGTAAGTTTCTTTCAATATTTCCTAATTTCCCGGTAGTAGTTGAATTGCTTGTAATTTCCTATTTTATTCAAGTAATCAAAGGAGAGTGGTAGTTCTGTTGTTCCACGCCTCTTTATGAATTGTTTAGGACCACAAATTTCAAAAGTCTTCATTTTTTCTTAAACTCCTTGTCCAGTCAAACAGGTTCACATAAATTGAAACGGAGGGAGTATAATATAGAGACATTTGTATCTATACCCGTTTTTTGGGTCACGTTTTAGCTTATACGCACTTTGCAAAAAAGTTACAAGCGTATCCACTTTTAGCGTAACTTCAGGCATACGGGCCTGAAGTAGCAAAATTTTTTGCCTTAAGTGTAGCAAAACTTCACATATTTTTACATGAAGTTTGGCCTGACTTGCAAAGGCAACCACACAAACTTTAGTTCATAGTGCAAATGCCAAACTTCAGTTCAATAAAATAACATGTGTTAGCTGAAGTTTTTGTTTAATTACTGAACTTTAGCATTCTAGTAGCTGAAGTTTTGTTCTGTATTTGCTGAACTTCATCATGTTTTAGCTGAAACTTTGTTCTGTATTTGCTGAACTTCAGCATGTTTTAGCTGAAGCTTTGTTTTATATTTGCTGAACTTTAGCATGTTTTAGCTGAAGCCTTATTATGTTTGTGATGAACTTCAGGGCTGAAGTTTGTTTTGTATTTGCTGAACTTTAGTATTCTAGGAGCTGAAGTTTTTGTTTATATTTGCTGAACTTCAGCATTCCTACAACTGAAGGTCTAAAACAATAATGAATTTAATAGATCATGATTAGCAGCGATTGATGCTGTTCATTTCAAAGATTAAAGAGTGAGAAATATTTTCGACATGAAAACAAGTTACTACAAATAAATTAGAACAAAAAACCAATGTGCTTGTAAAGCTAAAATATCTAAGAGGTTTAAATTATTGTGAATAAGACTAAACTAAACATAATGGGAAAAGCAGATATATATGAATCATCATGCTAGAATACATAACAATATCTCAATCTTCAGCATTCAAAAAACGAAGGAGGAGGAGAAAGAGGCCTAAAGTTGTTTAAACAGTGGGTACAAGTTAAAACTTTTTTAAAAAGTGGGTATAAGTAAATTGGGGCGACCAAATAGGACGCCCGGCCCATGCAATTTTTACTATAATATATAATTTCTCCTCTTTGTTAAATGCATGATGTACATCCCTTTCTCATCTCTTCCATAACTCATTTGAAGGGATTTTAATATTTTACTACTATCAAATACGCAGTAGGTTTACCTGAGCTTTAATTCTCCTGCTTTAAGTTACCTCAATACAAATTCATTTCCATGGTTTCTCTAACTTATTTGTTTATATATAGGAGAGACATCCAGGAGAAGACAAGTAATTTCAAGAAAAAAGAATGTTGAAAAAATATAAAATATCACTAAGCAGACATTAGAAAATTCTTGCAATGGATAAACACGTATTGGAAGGAGGATCACAGAAAGAAAAAGCAACCTCACAGCGTTTGGAAGAGGACAATAAATATAGACTCGGATATGGGATATTATGAAAATGAAGATGATGACTCTGAAATGAGCTTTGATTCAGTAGTTCTGCATAATTTGGATACATGAAAAAAGAAGGAAGATACATTGTTTACCATTAAAAATGAATAACAATTGAATTTTTATGCGATTTTAAGGATACGTGGACTAATTCAATACAAGCAATCAATAGCGCTAAATAAGTGAATTGAAGATAGAATAAATAACCAAACCAACTGTGATGTTAGGCCCGAGCTCGGGTCTGAGCTTAGTGATTGTTCTGCCATCGGTTCGAAACCAAATACTTATGAAGATCTACGGACAGAAATAAGAACTTTTAAAATAACTCTTAGAAGCAGAGAAAACAAATGTATATTGCCTTGATATGCTTGTTACAGTGTGGTTGTGGAATAAAAATCACTCCCTTTATATAGTAGTAGAGTTCCATTCCTAGTATAACTCTGAAAAAGGTAAAAATCTTTCGTTAATCACTGATCTGATGTTTATACGGGCCGAGATCCACATCGTGATATCAGGTGGGCACGGATATCACTGCCATTTTTTCATCATGTGCGGACGTTTGGTAATTCTTTCCGAGGTCTTGGAGCTCGAACCGAATTCGGGTGGCGTGGTCGATGACTCCGGTGGTAGGCACTTTGTTCGGACCTTGGTATGAGAGGTTTCTAGCTTCGATTCTGATTTCTTTTAGTTATGTTCTTGCTTCATTTTCCCCACCAGGAAATCATGGTGCTCACTGACCCTGTTTTTACCCGTATACAAACAGCCCCCTCGTCTTTCAGATAGTAGGTGTAACAACTCGGCCGGTTGTTTCGAGAGTTATAGCCTCGTTTTCTCCATTTCTGCTTCTTTATGTGTTATTCAGCTATATTATATGGTCTGGGGTTGGTTGGTTCGGGTCCAGAGTGATTTTGGAGTGGAATGAGACACTTAGTCTCTTATTAGGAAGCTTAAGTTGGAAAAGTCAATCGGATGTTGACTTATGTGTGAACGATCTCGGATTCAGATTTTCATGGTTCGGTTAGCTCCGTTATATGATTTACGACTTAGGAGCGTGTCCTGAATGTAATTTTGAGGCCTGTGGTAGAATTATGCTTGAATTGGCGAAAGTTGAAAATTTGGTAATTTTGGTCGGCAATGGAAAATTAAATATCGGGGTCGGAATGGAATTCCGGAAGTTGGAGTAGTTTCGTAGTGTCATTTGTGATGTGTTTGCAAAATTTGAGGTCATTCAGACGAAGTTTGGTAGGTTTCAGCGTCGTTTGTGAAATTCGAAAGTTTAGAAGTTCTTAGGCTTGAATCCGAGAGTAATTTGGTGTTTTGAGAGTTCCAAAGGCTCGACTAAGTTCGTATGTTGGTATGTGACTTGTTGGTATTATTGGTCTTGGTCTCGAGGGCCTAGGGTGTGTTTCGGGTGGTTAACGGATTTGGTTTTGGAGTAGAGAGTTGTTGTTTTGCTGGTTTTTGAACTTCTGGTGTTATTCCGCACCTGCGGATGTGGAGCCGCAGGTGCGAGGCCGCGGGCGTGGAGTGGAGGATCGTAGATGCAGAAAAGGGGAGGCTCAGCCTGGAGCGCAGGTGCGAAGGTTTGGCCGCACCTGCGAGCCCGCAGGCGCGTGAAAAGAGCCGCAGGTGCGAAAAGCCTGGGCAGAAAGTATAAATAGCACAGTTCGCGAATTTTGGTCCACACAAATACTCTGGATCCCTTTTTGTTTTGTTTAGGACCACAAATTCTAAAAGTCTTCATTTTTTCTTAAATTTCGTGTACAGTCAAATATGTTCACATAAATTGGAACAGAGGGAGTTATTTCGTTTCAGTAACGGTACATCTTATCTCAAGTAACGGTAAGACATATTCAGTAACAATGAGAATATTTAAAATAACTGTAATCATCTCAAATAAATATAGTGGTATCATATCAAGTAAAAGACTTGTCCTACATGCATATTCAAAATAACCAGTAACATGTTCGTATTAAAATCATATGTCGATTAAGCTAGTCGTAGAAACACAGGTTGCGATAAGGTTACTACTCACCTCTTGACAGAGCTCGACTTCTTATCAATCCAATTGCTCATTTTGTGTGCAATCTATAAATCAATATAAGTATAGTGTTATCACTCGTGAACTCTATAATCTATTTCGCTTTCAGTAGAATTTTCGGTTATAACCAGCATATTAGTTTCACTCTATTGAATCAATAAGACTACGTATCACTATTTTTTCTTAAAAAAAACTACCCGTCACTAATTTTGCTCTTCCAAATCTCAAGATCTTTGTACTACTCATTTACTAAATCATACAAAAAATTTGCAGGATTAGTAATAATAAGTTCTCATATTATATCTTCCTAATGGTTGTTAGAAATAAGTTCTTCCTTGATATCCATTCACAATGACTTAAGAATCTGCCGATTGATTTATGTGACAATCTCCATTTTTGGTGCCCATTATGATATTATAAGTCCTTTTTTCTTTATTGAATTTTACCTTCAAGACCTCTTGGTTTTAATTAATATTTGATGAGCTACTATTTATCCATATTTACCCCACTAGATTCAGTGCTTTGGCTAAATTTTCTGTTTTGTGACTCTGTTGGTGTAATTGAGAACCAAATGCCACATAAAGAACTGAATTTGAAGACTTAAGACTCAAGAAAATTTGCACAAATAATTGAGATTGTTTCAGTTTCTGATGATTTTTCAGCTCTTGCTTTGCTACCAAATGATGAAACAATTGGTCCTATTGTCCATATTAGACAAGAAAATTGCTTCTTAAAATAAGCCAACCCCGTCAAATCAATCTCTCACTGTACAAATAGCATTCCATCAGTCTCTAACCATTCTTGAAACATGGTTTGAGCAAATGGCACACGTCCCGTAAAAAACATAAATAGTTATGCGAAAAAACACTAAGTGTTGTATTAAATATTAATTATGAAGTAATAATTTCAAAAGTACAGTGTGTTTAACGTTCAAAATGTTAAATATTGAATACAATGTTGGAAGGGAGGCTGTGGGACGTGCTATCGTAAGGGATTTCGAGGAAATATATAGAGGAATGTGGTGAAATAGATGGAGGTAGTTTAAAATTGAGAGAAGTAGTGACAAAAGTTATGGAGTACTTTTTTCTTGCTCTAGTTTGAGTGATAATGCTAAGAAAGGAATTAAATGGCCTTGTGCCATTAATGGAAATACTACTATATTTTCTTTATGTGAAGACATTGTTGTGTGATTCTCTTGCTAGAATTAGAGTGGAGAAGAATAAGCAAAGTTGGTGTGTGTGTTTTGGTGTGTTAGCTCTTTTGCCTCAAGTTATACATAGGCAACTTTGGAAGTCCGGCTTTGATCTTTTTTCTTTCTTTTATCGGGATGTTATTTTAAATTCCATAAACAATATATTTTCTCCGTCCTATAATTATTGACATGACTTTGACCACGGCTTTAGAGGATTTACCACAAATTTGAATGTAACTGTTGATTAAATCTCTCTTTACTTTAGGCATCTAATATCCAAAATTTACCGACTTTGACTATTCGGATTTACGTTTTATTAAAGGGGTCAAATGCTCCATACCAAGAAAATGTTGTTGGTAAATTTTGACTCATTTTTCTTCAAGTGAAAATGTTTAATGAAGATTGAAAACCACACCAGACGAAATACACTCTAAGCTAGGCTAAACTAAATTTATTTAAGTTCCTTAGCTATTCACTTTAATTAGTAAGATAAAATAAATAAAGTTTATCCTGATTCTCTTCGTCAATTTAATTATCTATAGACATGTTCCACATAAACAATAGAAATACTGAAAGAAAAAATTGGAACAAAAAAAAAACATTTTATTTAGATTCTTTTTACCAAAATAGACTTTTGGCTTAGATTTCAGTGAGGGGAATATCATAAATATGCAAAAGCATTTGTAAAATGTGACTTAAGGAGAAAGCATAATGAAATGAATAAACAGAAGTCGTAAACTATTACAAGTTACATTTACTAAATGTAACCAAGCTAATCTCAGAAGAAATTCCCTCAATTTCCCATTGTTTTCATTCGTTTCTTTTTTTCTGGAGTTAAATTTTTATGTTCGTTATTATTGATCCTTCCTTCTTCTAGGTTTTGCTAAAATACAAACATGCCGCTGGAATTTGTAGAGTGGTCAAAATAAGCAAGAATTTCTTGGCTGGAGTTTGGACTTAATATGTCTGGACTCTGGATTCTTGATTTCTTAATGCTAGTCAAACCTTTTGAACAACTAATAGTGTTACTTGTTGTTAAGACAAAGCTTAATTTTTAAGTTTCTTTGAAGGATTCTAGGTAATGTTGGACAAATATTACGGACATAGTGGAGGGATACTTAGCGGTAGCGGTCAATGAAGCTAAGCTAGTGAAAACCATGAGAATCAGAGTTCAAATCATAGCAAAAACGAACATGTTAGGTAATATTTTGGTGAATGAAGAGAAATAATCGAGGTGCATACAAGCCGAATACCACGCTATTAGAAAATAAATTGTGAACATAGTATGCTGAAGCTTTCAAAGGTTGCTCGAGGGTGAAGCTAAGAGTGTAGGTTCTAGTGCTCAAAGTTAGTGAAGATTGGACATTATTTACAACGTTACTAGCAATGGATAACTCAAAATTACGGGTTGAAAAGATATTTGAAGAAAATCAAAGCAGATTAACCGCTTCTAAAGATAATAGCGGACAATATATATATATAGCAAATATAATTAATTTCGGTTGACCTGCCACTTTTGTATTTTGCCTAAATCTAAAGGGACAAGACGCATTCCGAACAAAAGCCCAGGAGGAATTTGGGCTTGTGATTTTGAAAGAAAAAATGACGCTGTATAGCCGTTGTAAAAATAATAGCTGAAAAGTTGCATAATTTTTGTATATATATACAAATTTTATACACTTTTTTGGCTACCAAGTATAAATAATTTATGGCGTGGGCTAAAAGTGATAATACCCTTTCTGAAACACGACCCAATCTCATCTATGGTCCAAAAACTTTAGGGATCCACAATACACTTTACTATGATAGTATGATGACATGTTTATGCAAAATACTGTTGTAATATCATCTTAATATATATATAAATACTAAAAAAATTATATTTCACATATACACCGTACAGTTCCGAAAGAAATCCAGCAAACGTGGCTCCACCTCTATGGAGGTTATGAGCAATTCAATTTCGATGCGTATTATTAAGAATTAAGGGCACTGTACATGCACAAAGTAGAAGTATCTTGCAAGCAAGCGGCAAAGTAAAAAAGGAAACCAAAATAAAATAAAATAAAATAAGAGGGAATGGAGAAAAAGAAAAACTGAAACAACAAAGATTAAAGGAAATCTTAGAAAGGGTATATAATTTAAATTATATACTTATTTTTACATGTATTAACCATATCATAGTGGGTTATTTACTATACAATATTTTTTCAGATTTCCAGATCATGCTTGTTAGTTGTTACATACAGTAACCTAATATTGTAGATAATTTAACATGATGATGCAAAGCAATTATACACTTTTAAAAGGCCAAATAAGCTTCTGCAACATGTATAGGTCTTTCTTTTAAATTTGTCCTACGGCTGCTTCCAAAAAAATAGCTGCACAAAATATTCAAACAATACAAGTATAGATATTTCAACTACTATGTCAATTACCATAAATTATCTTGATCAGGTTGTTACTATTTAAAGAATCAAGTAAGACAAATACCTGACCAAAATGTTAAATTATATTTTACATTTTGGAATTGATAGTCTGTTAAGAATATATTCACATGGTTTCCAAAAATCTGTCTTGTATTGAAAATAAAAAAGGACTTGATAATGATAGCAGATCATAATTCAAGAAATCAAAAGAGATAAAAGTTTAAAAACGTACTTCATGACCTCTCTCTCCCTATATATATCTTTGTCCAAGAACTATACTCAAAACTCTAAATTTTCTCTCACACACACTGCTATAGTTTCTTCTATACACTCTTGTCAATGGCACAAAAAAGAGAAAACATAGTAATGTTTCCATTAATGGCACAAGGCCATTTCATCCCCTTTTTAGCATTAGCTCTCAAACTAGAGCAAGAAAAGGGTTATTGCATAACCTTCATCACCACCTCTCTCAATATCAAGAAGCTCCGACCGTCTATTCCACCACACTCCTCTATTCGCCTACTCGAAATCCCTTACGATAGCACGTCCCACGGCCTCCCTCCCAACACTGAATCCACCGAGAATCTACCACTTCCGCTCTTCATCCGATTCCTTGAATCCACTCCCTCTCTCAAACCAGCCTTCACTAAAATCATGTCCAATCTTTTTCTTGAAGAAAATTGTTCTAGGCCACCACTTTGTGTCATTTCAGATATGTTCTTTTCATGGACAGCTAAAATTGCTCATACATTTGGAATTTTTCATGTTATATTCAATGCTGGTGGATGTTTTGGTATGGGGGCTTATCATTCAACTTGGATAAATCTTCCTCATGTAGGAAAAAAATCAGATGATGAATATTTTCTTCCTGGTTTCAAAAACTGTAAACTTCTTGTTAAAGAATTGACTGAAGATATTAGAGCCATTACAGGTAACGGCGAATTCAAGGTTTAAACTCAATAGTTCAACTCTTAATATTCTTAGCAACAGAATACATTGTACTATAGAAATTACGAAATATTAGTGTTTTTCACATATACTATTTACGTTTTTTACAGGACCTGTGCCATTTCCTCAGACCATGTTTCAAGAATGGCTAGAGACTGATGGAATGTTGTTTAATACAGTGGAGGAGATGGATTTGATGGGGTTGGCTTATTATAAAAAGCAATTCCCTTGTCCAATATGGACAATAGGACCAATTGTTTCATCATTTGATACTAAAGCAAGAGCTGGAAAATCATCAGAAACAGATAGTATTTCGAAGACTTGTGCAAATTATCTTGACACCAAGTCTCCAAATTCAGTTCTTTATGTAGCATTTGGTTCTCAATGTACACTAACAGAGTCACAAACAGAGAACTTAGCCAGAGCACTTGAATCTAGTGGGGTAAATTTCATATGGATAAATAGGAACTCATCAAATATTAATCAAGAAAAGGAGTGGTTACCTAGAATTCAATATAGTAAAAAAGGACTTATAGTCCAACAATGGGCACCACAAATGGAGATTTTGTCACATAAATCAATTGGCGGCTTTTTGAGTCATTGTGGATGGAATTCAGTAGTGGAAGCTCTTACAAATGGAGTTCCAATTCTTGGATGGCCAATGGGAGCAGAGCAGTCCTTTAATGCAAAGATGTTAGAGGAAGAGCTTAAAGTTTGTGTTAGAATAATGGCTAGTGGAGTAGAAATTAGCTCTGATATAAAGCATGAGGAGATAATGAAGAAAATTGAGATTCTTATGAAGGAAACACAAGGAATGGAGATGAGAAAGAGAGCTTTAATGATGAAAGAAATCATTCATAGCGCTTCTATTACTACTAAAGAAGGTTTAAAGGGTTCTTCAGTTTTAGCCATGGATGATTTTCTTAATGCTGCATTTTGTATGAGGAAGAATATTTTTGGATCACCAGAAAAACTGTTACATGCATTAATAGTATAAAGTTGTTTTTTTAAATTAATATTTGTAATATTTTTTATTTATCGTTAATGTAATTCATCAAAAAATCTACTTTTCTTTTCATGTTTTCATTCTTATGATCTGATTTATATTCTTCCAATGATCTGTAACACTGCTTATGTTCTATTCTATAAGGACAAACTTGGCCTCAGCTGGGAAATATGCCCTCCAACTTTGAGTGTGCTCAAGTAGGCACCTTAACTTGTCTCCACTATGTCAGCTGAACATTTCAACTTACAAAATATCATCTAGACACCTCCAAAATTTATGTGTCACGTCTGCATTTGTGTTTGCGTGTTCAACTTTATATAAGTTGAGGTGCCTAGTTGTGCACATTCAAAGTTGGAGGGCATACTTGCCAGCTAAGGCCAAATTTGAGAGCCTGTTTATGTGTTATGCCTATTATATATCTGGGTTAAATTTTCACCAAATAGTAAGTGTTATTGAACATCTCTTTCAGTATTGTTTTGGAACTTGTCATGAATACTGCAGGCTGCATACCAAATTCAGAGGCAAATCCAAAACTTACCGTTAATGAGTTCAAAAATGAATGCAATTACTATGTATATGAGTCCTTTAGTATTTTTGTATATGTATGCATGATCAGAGTCGAAAGCAATCGGTACAGTTAACCATTGAATACCATATCGAGCCACCTATGACGAAATCGGACCACTTTGAAAACAACTGACCATAGCTTATAGAAACTAAACTTAAGGCAAATAAGATTCGGATAAACTTCTAAGTCCTTTCATGAAATTAAGACATTTTCTCTTCTTCCTAAGGATAGAATTTCAGAAACAACCTCTCTACCCCCTCATGCTAGGGGTAAGGTCTGCGTACACACTACCCTCCCCAGTGAGATTTCATTGGGTCGTTGTTGTTGTTGTTCTCTTCTTACTAAGGATAGAAGACATCTAGCAATCTCTACATGTCATTGGAGGGCATACTGTAAATATTTTGCAGTTTCATTTTCTGGTTTTTTCTTCATAACCATTTTGTTAAAAGAAACAGTCTTTTTCCTTTCTGAAACCCAATTATTTTGTATTCCTGAAACCAGATAATCATTAAAAAAACGTTTCTGTCTGCAATGTTATTAACTATCTAGTTCAAATCATTATTCTGCTCATAATGTAATAATCCATATATTATGGCTAAACTGAAAATAAAATGTTTTATGGTTCAAGGAATCTAATCACATGCATTATTTTGGCACACTTAGTACCAGCTGAAACATTATCAAAACAACTATATAATTTTACTTTTGGCTGTATGTGTTAAAAGTAAATTATATCATTTCTGTTCAATAACATGGCATGTGTCTTTGAAGCTGCACTATACTAATATTTCAATATAAATTACATAGAGCTATGGGACATAGCTACTGCTGAATTATTAATTTTGTCTTGATATTCCTGTTTCATTTTTTTCAACCCCTACCCCCTAAAAAAAAATAGTACAATATATTTTCTTTTCCAGAATCATATCAAACCGAACCATGAACACTGTTATATAAATAGTACTCATTGGCTTTCGAATAGGTATGACTATAAGGACTTGAACTGTGAACTGACTTCCTGCATCTCGGATGTGTTTTTATTTTGTAGGGCTATGAAAATTCAAACTCAAATATCAAGAGACAAATACTAAAGAGGTCTAATGGAGGGAACACAGATTCAAATGTCTCAATCTTTTGTAAAAACTAAATCCTTTAAGCCTTCGAAGAATATTACATAAATTAAAAGGGTAAGCTCATCATATCAACCTGCTAAAAGATTGTAATTCTAATGGCTAGCATATACAGCTAACAAAATAGAAAAAACACAGCAGCTTGGAATCACAGGAATCTTCACATCAATATACACAAGTGCAAGAACTTAAATTAATTACCTCAATTCGTATAGGTAATTAAATGAAGGAGACGACTGTTCCAGCTCTCTTGACATACTGTAATAATTATATATGGATGCAATATCACTTGTGATATATGTTTTCAGATGTAAGATGAAGAGGGAACATCTATCATTAATCACCCTCCAATCCTCCAATAACATTAACAACATTTTTAGAAAATAGGAACCTGTTTTCCAGTGCTGAACCCATAGCAAAAGAAGAAGGAGAAAAGACAAGGATGTTTGGAGAAAATTAGAGATGATCAGAACATATATACGGATTATTTTCTTGTTGGGACCTTTTACTTTTTTTCATCACGTGGAAGTCAGAATTAATTCTTGTTTATCTGAATCTATCCCATGTGGAGAGGAAAGAAATGTCTATGCTCAACAATTCTGGTATTTTCTTAATGGGAGTTTTTGGTGTTGCTTTATATGGTTCTAATGAACCAAAAATAAATTTTGAAACATTAGTTAATCAGTCATATCTATAGTTTTAACTGGGAAACACACTAGTGTTACTTATGGAGAAAAGGTTATGGGGTTAAAAAGTTGTCTTTATGCCCTCTCTCTCTCTCTCTCTCTCTCTCTCTCTCTTGAGTATTTGCATTATTAAATTTAAACAAATAGTCTTGCATATGTTCCATCATCAAGTAAGTGTAGAAGACTCAACAACTTTGTAAGAGAACCTATGACTAACTTGTATTTTGGTGATTGTATGGGGTTATATATTCCTCTTGAACCAAGCATTATTCCCAAGTAATTAATTCGTATTTATACCTCTCGTTACTACAAGCAAGCTTTTCACACGGTTTTCTTGTGCGCACTGTAATCTTGTCATTGGTTTTTCAGTATGGCACTAATATTCTAGTCTAGCAAACTAGAATGGAATTCAGTTGGCGGAAAATAATCACATATGATGGTTTGGAAGGTAGAACTTGTTGTGATCTACAGCTCCTTTTACCTAGTGCATACAGTACTTCTTTAACTGAGTTAGCTTTACAAAATGATAAACTAATGTATCTCTAGCTTCCTCTTTTGAGACTTTACAACCCCCCAAAATGAACCATATAAGCATCCAAAAAGACAGTTCTGCACAAAAAAACTGAAATTATAGGAACGATGGTCAATCAGTATTGTACTTACAGATGGATGTTTCAATCTTTACAAAAGGGAAGTACTCATGGGATTTGCGAAGAGATGTCGTTTTAAAATAATCTTTGAATTCATAAATTGTGTTCTGAGAAGGCCTCTGAGAATTGCAGGTGGCCCAGCTATAGTTTCAAACATTTTACGCACAATGATATGGTTATCCAGAATCATCATCTCTAACAAAGTTCTGCAACTCTTTAAGACAAAAGGCAATATATTAGCATTTCTCAGAGGCATTCAAAGCATGTATTAACAACCTCTCTCAAAAAGCGTCTAATTTGGAATGCTAAGTGACAGATTTTCATACACTATTACAGAATCTGGCACTTTGTGATCACTAAGAAAGAAACTTTATACTTCCTCAAGTAGCAACATATGATAGACATTACTCTAGTGCAAATTCCAGAACTACAGTTCTCGGAAAGAAGTTGAATGTCAAAGGTGGTATTTAAAAGCTCTCAGGTACTTAGCTCCACCATTAGATAAACGGGGGAAAAACTAGTCCAATTAAACTAAGATTGCAACTCTCTTTATAGCAACAAATACTTGGCAGCAAGAAGATGCAGTTAAGACTGATAA